>JAJMZS010003151.1:0-37835 GCA_023807205.1 Isotricha prostoma
AAAAGAAGTATTTTTTGATTTTTTATTTTTAGATAAAGAATGGGCTTTATTATGAGGAAGATTATTATATTTTTTATAATTAATTTGTTTATTATTATTATTTTTATGATTATTAATAGTATGATTTAAATGATTTATTGTTGATAAATTACTTAAAGTAATTAATTGTTTATTTATATTTTCTGAAATATTAATTCTATTATGTATTAATTTAATATTATTTTGTATAGTGAAAATATTATTTATTGAATTTGGATTGTTAATATTATAGGTTGAACTTAAAGAATTGTTTTGTATAGATTTAGATGTTTTTATTATCTCATATTTTGTTTTTGAAAAAGATTTTGTTAGTTTTGATTTTAAAGGTTTATATTTTTTTTTTATATTCCTTGACATTGTTTTTTTCCTTTTTTTTTGTTTTTTTATTTTATTTTAAAAAGGAAAATTGGTTTTTTTAATTTTTAAATTTTATTTAAATTTATTATTATAAAAATTAAATATTATTTAATTATTTTTTAATTTGACAAAATTTTTTTTTAGATTTAATTTAATTTTTTTCTTTTTTTCAATATTAAAACTTTTATTATATTTTTGTTCTTCATTATTTAAATTCTTATCAATCATTTCAATAACTTTATTTTTTTCTTTAACTAAAACTGCATTTAATCTTTCAATTTTTTTTGAATTATTTGCAACATATTTTTCTTTCCAAATTTCATATTTTTCAGTTTTAGAAAAATTAAAATCTAAATTTTTATTTCTATTATTTAAATTTATATTAGCATTTTCTAATACTGGGACAATGGCATCATCACTTAATTTTTTGGTGGCATCAATTAATTTATTATCATTTTCTATTCTTTCTGTTTTTAATAATTTTACTGTTTTTTCTTTTTTAAAATTATCTTCTAAAATCAATTTAAATTTTCCAATATCTTGTTTTATTATTGTATCATTATTCTTTTTTTTATTTAATAACTTATGAATTTTTTTATTTATTTTATTCTTATTTATTATTTTATGTAATGCTTTAGATATTTTTTTTTCATTTGAAAATATTTTATCTATTTTATGATTTAATTCACTTCTATTTTTATTATTAAAAGATTTTTTTACTTGATTAAAACTATTTCTTTTATTGTTATTACAAGATAAATTTTTATCATTTAAAATTTTAGGAAAATCACAACTATCATTATTATTATTTTTATTAAAATTAAAATAGGAATTCAGAATAAAAGGTTTTTCCACTGAATATTCTGGAATTAATAATTTTTTTTCACTATTACTAACTCTTAATAAATTAATTTGATTTTTTTTAGTATTATTTTTCTTATTATTAATATCAAATTTAATATTTGCAATTGCATTTTTTAAATAAAATGAATTAGATATTCCAGTTTCATTATTATTATTATTTATTTGATTTGAAGAAAAACTTGAATTCTTAATTGAAGATTTTGAAAATTTAAATGTTGAAATTCCATTAGTTTGTGAATTATAAGATAATGAATTTACTGAAGTAGTAGTTAATGAATTAATTTGAAATTTATCTACATTTTTAGATGAATTTGTATTTTGTTTATCTGAATCTTTAACTTTTGAAAAAGAAGATAATGAATTAGTATTTTGTTTTTCTGAATTTTTTACTTTTGAAATTGAAGATAATGAATTAGTATTTTGTTTTTCTGAATTTTTTACTTTTGAAAATGAAGATAATGAATTTGTATTTGTTTGATTTAAATTTATTTCTTTATTTAATAAAGGAGATTCTAAATTTTCTTTATCGAATATTGATGATTTTTTATTGTCATTTTTATTATTTTGATTTTTATTATTAATTTTATATTTTATATTATCAGAATGAGGATTAAATTTATTAACAGTTAATATAAAATCATTTATTTTATTTTTATTTGATAAAGGATATTTTATATAATTCATACTTAATTCTTCGATATTTAATTCTGGTGTTATTTGAGAATATACTTTTTTATGATTTTTATTATATTTTTCTTTTATTTGATTATAATTATTTTTTTGAAAATTAGAACTTTTCATTAAAAAATCTTTATTTTCTTCTTTTTGTTTTATCTTTTTAAAATCATCATAATTATTATTCTGAAGAAATGTTAAATCTCCTATTGGAATTTTTTCATTTAAAATTTTATTTTGTTTTTTTTCTTTTTCAATTAATTCATTTTGTAAATTAGGAATTAAATATGTTAATCTACCATTAATTCCAAAATAAAAATTTGACATTTGTTTTTCTAATAATTTTAAAGGAGAAGGTTTTCTTTTTATTAAATCTGATGATATTCCTTTATTTAAAAGTTTTTTTATTTCTTTACTTTCATTTTTCATTATTTTTTTTATATTTAATGGTTTTTTATCTGGTTTTTCATTTAATAAATTTCCAAATACTGTTTTCATATTAATTATATTTTGATTATTTTCTTTCATTTCTTGATTTTCAATCATAAAGTTTTGATTGATTTAAATTTAAATTTTTTTTTCATATTCTCTATGAAAAAAAATAATTTATTAAAAAATAATATTATTTAATAAAAAATATTTTTCATTAATATAAAAATTAACTTAATAAATGACATATTTTAATTTTATATTATAAAAATTTTCATAAAATTAAAAATTATAAACTATATAACTTTTTTGTTATATTTTATATTCTAATTTTATATCAATTGCCTTTTTAACAATTTCACTAATTTCTTTCCCTTTAAATTTTTCACCAAAACTTTGAGAAAAAGCCATAATTTCTATACTATCCATATTAATTAATAAATTTCTATTATTAATAAGTAAAGCAGCACTAACATAACATAAGAAATTAATTTTATTTTTCTGAGTAAACATTCTATCCCAAAAATTAATAGTAGTATCTAAATGAAATTCCTGAGCAAAAAGTACAAGTAACCATCTAATTAAAAAAGAATCTAAAATAATTTCTTCTTTTTCAAAATGATTTAATAATTCTAAATCAAATTTTTCTAATAATTTCTTAATAAATTTTATTTGTTGTGAAATAAACAATTGACTATAATTAATATTATCCATCATAAAAACTTGTTTAATTTCTTCTAATAAAATTTCAAAAGTATAATAAGTATCACTTTCAGTATAATTTATCATAAAGGGATTATCATCATTTTCAAAAATATAATAAATAACTGCAATTATTTCATTCATTCCTTGAACATAATTTAATTCTGGATGTTGTTTTGCATAAATAAATAATATTCTTCTCATAATATCATAATTTTTTTCTTTTTTATTTTTTTTTGAATATAATTTAAAAAAATTAACATCTCCTCTTGTTCTTTGTAAATCTTTATCAATTTGTTCTAATAAATCTTTTTCTTCATTTGAAAATTTTTTATTATTATAATTTAATAAAGTTTCTTTTTTTAATTGATTATATCTTTTTGAATTTTTTATTATTTTTTCTTTCCATTTTGATAAATCTGATATTGGTAAATAACCAATTAAAGCTTTCCAAATTAAAGGTCTTAGACTTAAAATTTCATTTGGAATTCCATTTTCTATTATCTTTTCTAATATATCATTTGTTATTCTATTTTTTCCTATAAAATCACCTATTTTATTTAATATTTCTTTTGTTTCTTGAGAAAAAGAATTTGATATATTATTTAATTGTTTTATTAAGTTTTCAAATAAAGGATTATCTTCATAATAATCTTTATATGATAATTCTGTAAAACTATTTGATTTTTGTATTTTATTTATTATAACAAATGAGTCAATATTTGTTTTTTCTTCATTATAATAATATTCATCAGTCATTATTTTTTATATAAAAGTTGTTTTTTTTATTTAAATATTTTAATAGTTATTTTTTTTAGAAAAAATATAATAAAATTATGTATAAATCTGCAAGTCAAAAATCTGTATTTAATTCTAAATATTTTATACCTGATTTAAAAAATACAAATAAGTATTATAAAAATTCAAAAGTACAATCATGTAGAAAAATAATAGAAAAAAGAGGAGTACTTTTAGCAGAAAATTTTAAAATAATAAATAATAAAGGAAATAGATTAAATGCATATAAATTTTTTAGAAAATACGAACCTAAAAATTATGAAACTTCATATAATAAAGATTATACTAAAAAAATTTTAGTACATGCTGGAATGGGAATGAATAAACCATTAGTTCCTTATTCACCTGATGATTATAGAAATAGATTATTAAATAATATATTACCTCCTATTAAAAAGTTAAATAAAAGTGCTTCCTTTGATATAATTGGTGATAAAAATATTAATTATAAATGGTGCTCAATTTATCAAAAACTTTTTAGAAAACCTCAAATAATTCCTATTAATAATAGTGCAATTTTATCAGAAATACCTAAATTTATTCATAAAAATGTATATAATTAATATATTTTTATGTTTTGTTTTTTTTTGAATAAATGAAATAAAAATAATTATATAAATATAATAAGATTATTTTATAATTTTTTTGAATAATTTTTTTCAAAGGAAAATTGATAATAATTTAAATTTATAAAAATTTTTTAATTATAAAATAAATGATTAATACTATAAATGTTATTTCATGATATATTTTCATAATATTTTTTCAAAATTAAAATAAATAAAATTAAAAAATAATTTTCTCAAATAAAATGAAATTAACTTATAATAGTAGAAATTATTTAAAAAAAAAACATATTAAAACAAATGTTTCAATGCAATCAATAATAACAAATGATATATCAAATAATACATTTAATAGTAATTTTTCAAAACAAAAATCTTTATCAAAATGTTCAAATATTTATTTATCTTTTGAAAATCTTCCAAATAATTCTTTAAACACTCCAAAAAAAAAAATATATAAAATATCATCTAAAGAAAGAAAACCAATTGAAAAATTTTTACTAACATCAATAAAACCTTTTAAATTAAGAAATAGAAAAGATTCAAAATCATTTTTAAAAATAGAAAAAGAAAAAGGATATAAAAAATATAATAATTATCATGTACACATACTAAATGTAATGTATGATAAAAAAAAAAAGTTAAATTTTGATCCTTTATCTATAAAAAAGAAAATAGATATAACAAAATATAATATTGATATTCCAAAAGGATATGAAAAAGATGATTTTTTTGATGAAAAAAAATTAAAAGAAAAAAGAGTTTTTGTTGGAAGAATGGAAAGTAAATTAAATCATGAAGTTATGAAAGAATTAAATAAAGATTTTATTCATGAAAAAAAAAATGAAAATATTCCAAAAAGAAATTCTTTATTGAAAAGATTTTCAGCTTCTGTTAATCATTTAAAATTTAAAAGAGTTACTTCTGCAAATGTATTAAAAAAAGTTGAAAAAAAAAAAATTGATATTGAACAAATTATACTTAATAATATTAAAAGAATGAGAGATATTGAAAAAAGGAAAAAAAATGAAGAAATACAAAAAAGATTAATTTTAAGTAAAAAAGTTGATGATAAATTACATAAAGAATATCATCCAATTCAAGAATTTATGAAGAATGAAATTAAAGAAAATAAAAAAATATTATTTAAGAAGAATAAATATCTTTTTAATGAAGAAACTTATATAACTGATATTAATAATTTTAGTGAAAAATATCATTTTAAGCATAAATTTGAAAATGTTAAAAAAGAAAGAAAAGTTGATATTTATATTCCTAAATTACATTTAAGTGAAATTATAAATATAGATGCTTTAAATGATAATGTAAATTAAAATATATGAAATATAATTTTTACCTTCCCAATACTATAATTATTGATTTATACTTGTAAAAATTTGAATAAATTTTTCCACATCCTATATAATATATATATATATTTTATATTTTAAAAATTTAATAAAATTTTTTCAAGAATAAAACAATATTTGTAGTATTATTCATAAAATTTAATATTTTTTCATTTAAAAAAGAGTAATTTAAATTAATATTAAAATTTTTATTTATTTTTATAATATGAATTTAAAATTTTTTCAATTTGTTCTTGATTATGATTATCAACTTCATTTTTTTTATCTTCTTCATCAAATTTTTGAAAAATTAAATCAATTTGTTTTTTAAATTCTCCTTTTTTTAATTTACTAATATTTTCTAAAAACTGTTTTTGAGTAAATCTTTCAATTTCTTTTTCTTTTTTTTCTCTTTTTAAAATTTCTTTTAAAATAGCAATTTTATCTGTATAATATTTTTCAATTTCCATCATATTTTTAGTCTTTGCTTCATTTTCAATTCTTTTTAATTCATTTTCATTCATTAATTCTTCAAAATATTTTTCTTTTTCAAATTCTAAGGCTTGAGAATAAATTTCATTACATAATTTTAATTGATTTTTATGATTTTTATTTTCTATTATTTGTTTCTTTTTTTCAATTTCATTTTCAATTTCTTTATCTTGTAATTCTTGGATTTTTTTCATTGCATAAATATTTTGTGTTATACTTTTAAGTGTTTTATCTTGTAAATTATTTCTTCTTAGTTTTTCATTTTTATAATAATTTATTATATATTGAATTTCTTTTTGATATTTTTTTATAAATTCTCTTGTTAATAAATCATCTGGATCGGGAATTTTCTTATTTTCACTTTTTAATATTTTTTCTCTTGCTACTTTTATATTTCTTAATATTATTTCAAATATTTCTTCATTTTTTTTTTTATTTTTTGAAAATATTTTATTTATATTATTTCCATATAATCTTCTTATTTCCTTCATTATTTCAATTTTAAATTCTTCATCACTAATTGGAACTTCATCAAAAAAAGAAATAGATTTATTCTCATTATCAATATTAATATTTTTTTTTGAATTAGAATTAGTTTTTTTAATCTTTTGATTTGATTGAATTGAACTTTTTGAAATATCACTTTGACTATTTTTAGAAGAAGAAGTTTTTAAATTTTTATTTGAATCTTTATAACTATTTTCTTTAATATTAATATCATTTTTTCTATTTGTATTTTTTTTAGAAGATCTATCTAAACTAATGTTAAAATTACTATTTGAACTTTCTTTTGTTTTTTGTTGTTTCTTTTTTGTACTAGAATTTTCAATCATAATATTATTTTTATCATCTTTATTAATATCTAAATCTAAATCTAAATCTTCAGAACCAGAAATTGAAATTTCTGGTTTTTTCATATATTCATTAGGAACTGAATATGCTTTTATATTTGAATCATTTAAATAATTATCACTTTCATCCATATTTATATTATTAAAATTATCATATTTATCATTTTTATTATCATTATTCTTCTTTTTTTCAGAACTTTCTAATAAATTTGGTATTTCCAAATCTTCATTTTCATTTTTATTATTTTGAATAATATTATTTGAAATATTACTAACATTCATTATTGGTTTTTCATTTGATATTTCATCACTATTTATAATACTTTTAATACTTTCATTTTTACTTTTTTCATCTTTATTAATATTAATATCTTTAATATTATCAATATTTAAATTTTCATTATTATCACTTTTATTATTTTTATTATTTTTAATTTTATTATTTTTATTATTAATACTTTTTTCATTATCATTATTTTCATTATTTAATTGTTCAATTGCTTCTGATTCTGCAAGTGCTCTTTCATATCTACTAATATCATTTTGAGTAAAAGTTTTTCTTATATAAGAATTTTCTTTTGATTTATTATTTTCATTTATTACTTTTTCTAAATCTAAAGCTTCAAAACAACTTCTATTCCCAAAAATAATTGAACTTTCATTAATATTACTATTTAAATTATCACTATTTAAATTTTCTAAATTTAAATCATCAATTTTTGATTTTTCCAAATTTGAATTATCTAAATTTGAATTAGTATGAATATTAATATTATTAAGATCTGATTTTTGAACTTGTTTATTATCACTTTTTTCATTTTCATTTTTTTTTAAATTTGAATCATTTTGATTTCTTAATATCATATCCATATTAATTTCATCATCTTTATCAAAAATTTTATCAGATTCATTTTCTAAATCCATTATTCTATTTTTTCTAATAACATTATCATCAGAAATATTATGAACTTTATTATTACTTTCACTTAATGTATTCTTATTTGAAGATTCACTTTCTTCATTTTCATTAATTAAAGCTTTAATTAATTCTTCAATTAATTCTAATAAACATTTAGTATTAATTTTATCATTATTCATTATAATTGCTTCTGCATCAATATGTGATAAATCCATATCAATTATTTCACTTAAGATATTTATTAATTTTTTTAAACTTTTTACTTTTTCTTCTACAGTGTTTCCGGGATGAATATCAAATTTTCTATCTGAGATTAAATTTCCTATTATTGCTATGTAAAATTCATCTGAATATAAATCTTCTTCTGTTTCTAATTCAGATGGAAATTCAAGTAAATTTAATATGTTATTTGCAATTTTTAATAAAGCGCCATCTGGAATTGATATATCTGACATTTATATTTATTGTTTAATTTTATTTTCATATTTTTTAAATTTTTTTTTATAATTTTTTTTTAATTTATGGAAATTGAGGAAGAAAATTTAGATGAAATTTTTTCTAAACATAAAAAAATTAATTGTGATATTATTAAATGTAAATTTGATAAAGATAATATAGAAAAAAATAAAATATTATTAGAAGAATATGAAAAAGAAGGATTAATTAATAGAAATAATTTTTATTCCTTAGATAAAAATGAATTAGAAGATCCTATTGAAATGAATTTAAATAAAATTAAAAAAGATGTGTTTTTTAATAATTTAATAAATGATAATATTAAAAATAGTTATTTATATTGTGGTTATTTAGATAATATTGATTCTTTATCTTTAGAAAATAAAAAATTAAATTCTAAAATACAAATTAGTTGTCCTTTTTGTTTTAATGTTTTATCAAAAAATTTTATAAATGATGATAAAAGTTATAAAATAAGTAAAAAAACTAAAAATTTTTATAAAGACTTTTTTGAAACATATAATGCAAAAGAAATTATAGAAATTATTAAAGTAAATTATAATAAGAATTCTAAAATGCCTAATTTTAATATTAATAATGCAAATAATAAAATTTTAAAAAAAGAAATTTTGGAAATAGAAGAATATTTAAAAGAAATATATGAAGATAATGCAAAAAATTTAGTTTCCTTAAAATGCATAAATTGTAATAATCATATTGGATTTTTTAATAATATAAATGAAAATTATATTATATATAATTTTATATAATAATCATTAGTAATTCAAAAATAAATCAAATAAAAGCATTTAATAATATATAATAATATAGAAGAATATTGATTTGATAAAATTATATCATAGACTTTTACAATTTATAAATAATAACAATAAATGAAAAATAATGTAATTATTAACTAATATTTATTTTTAAATTGTCATCAAGAATTTCATAAATAAAATCATCTATCCTTGTAATTTTATTTTCGAGTTTAATATTATTAAAATATTTTAACAATCTTTTAATATTTTCTTTTTCATTTTTGATATTATTTTTATTCTTTAAATCATTAACTTCATTTAAAGATATTTTTCTTGAAAAATATAATCCTCTAAATTGTTCTTCATTTAAAATAAAATTTTCAAGATATAAAATTAATTTATTTGTCTTTAAATAATTCATAGTTTCTAAAGATTCTCTATAAAACCAATCAAGTAAAATATATTTTTTAACAAATTCATCTTTATTTTTATTAATATCAAATTTACTACAACAATTTTTAAAACCAATTTGAAAATCTTTTTTTAAAATAACTCCTAAAGTTAAAGGTTTTTCTACTAATTTAGTTTTATTTCTATTAAATTTTGTTAAAGGTAATATTGTTTGATTTGAATTTTTAATATATTCCATTGTTTCATTTATTATAGAATGCGATTGTTTTTTATTTAATAAATTTGAATTATGAGAAAAAAGTGAAATATGATTAGTCGTATTATTTGATTTATCTTGTGTTTGAATTTTTTTTATATTTATTATTGTTTTATTACATTCAGAACATTCTTTATCATTAAAATTAATATTTATCTTATCATTACTACTACTATTATTATTCTGATTATAATAATTATTATTAATATTACTTAAATTAATATTTTTCTTAGTTTTTAAACTATTATCATTTTTAGTTTTATAATAATTATTATATTGAAATTGCCAATCTTTCATATCAAATAAAAATTCTAAAATTTTAATTTTTTGTAATTTTCCATTAATAAAATTACAAAAAATCCTAGTAATAGAAGAAAAAACTCCAATAATTCCTCCAATTTCTGCAATAACATCTTGTATTTTAATATAAAATCTACGATAATAAGTTTTATCTGGAGTCATATAAACATTCATTAAATAAAACATAGAACTTGAATTTTCTTTTATTAATTGTTCTTCTGTTGAATATGAAAAATCACTAGTTATTTGATCAACTCCCCAAACAGATTTTTTTTGAGTATTTACAAATAACCAACTTTGATCATCATTTAAAACATAATTTTTAATATAAATTCTATCATTTTTTTGTAATTTATGATTTAAATAATAAAAATAATTTTTATATTTTTTACTTAAAGGATTTTTTACTGAATTATGGTCAAAATAATAAACAGGATAATATAAAGAAAAAAGCATTGGATTATCAATATTAAATAATTCATCTAAAACTTCCATAGAAGTACAATTTGTATTATTAATAGAATAAGTTTGACCATTTGAACAAAAATATAATCTAATTTCAAAATAAAAAATATAATTATTATCCCAATATCCACCAAAATTTTTTCCTCCCCAATCAAGACAATATAATTTTCCATAATGTTCACTTAAATTAAAATCATCATAATCACTTTCATTACATGTATGATAACTTAAAAATTCTTCTGTTTTATATTCTGAACGATATGAAGAGTCATTTGAAGGTCTTGAATAATAATATATTATAGGATATATTTTATTTGTAAAATCTTCAAATTCTCCATCAAGATTTTCCATTCTAAATGCAAATGTTACTTTTTCTTTTTGTAAATCTATTATTGAATATCCTTCATTTACATTTGTTTGGTATATTGTTGGATTTTTTTTTTGAAATAAATTTTTACCAAAAAATATTATACATGTTATTATTAAAAACATTGTAAATATTGTTAATATTCCGCCATATAGTGTTTTAAATCTTCTTTTTTTGTTGAAAAATAAATGGAAATTTGTACCATAAAAGTCTATTTCCGTTAAGATTAATTGAAATAAATTCATTTATTTTTTTTATTTATTTTATTTTTTTTTTAATTTTTATTTTATTTGATTAGTTTTTTAAATTAAATATTTATTTTTGTTTTAGTATTTTTTTGTTGAGGCTTTATTTTGGTTTATATTTGATATTTTTCTATTGAAAAATTATCTTTTTTTACTATTTCATTTTGTGTATTTTACAATAATATATAAAGAAGGAAAAAATAGATTTTAAAAATATAATTTAATTAATTCATTTCAAAACAAAAATCTTAATTTTTTAATTTTCTCATTAAATTATATTTGTTTTTAATTTAAATAATATACCAAATTTAGCTATTTTATACCCTCATAATTCATGATATTTATATTAAAATTATACAAGCAACAATATTTAATATAAAATGATAAATATAAAGAAAAAATTTGCATTTAAAGTTCAAATTCCAAAAGAAAAACAACAAGAAAATAAATTTTTAATAACAAAAACTAATTCATCAAAAGAATGTACATTTATAATAGACAATATATATATAAGTGATTATAGAAAATCACTAGATTACCAATTTTTAATTCAAAATAAATTTACTCACATTATTAATTGTGCAGGAGGAAGTGAAAAATTTAATCCTATTTTTTTTAAAGAATTTCAATATTTTAATATCAAATTAAGAGATGATGGAAATTTAAATTTAATAAGGCCAATATTTGAATTTATTTCTATAATTAAAAAAATAACAAATGAAAAATCAAATAAAATATTAATTCATTGTTATGAAGGAATTTCAAGAGCTCCTGCTTTAGTTTGTGCGTATTTAATATGGAAATTAAATTTTAATTTGGAAAACGCTATTAAGTTTATTAAAGAAAAAAGAAAATGTATTGATATAAATTTAGGTTTTTTAACTCAATTAAATGATTTTCAAATGAATAAAGATTTTTTTGATGAGATAAATGAAATTTAATTGTTATTTTATAATAGAATTTTATTTGTATTGTAAATGAGTTTATTCAATTAAAAATATAACTTTTTTTAGGTAATTTTAATATAGTGAATAATTACCTAATATTTTGTATAAAATAATTATATCTTATTTAAATTTTGTTGATTAAAAATAGATGTTATAAATTTTAGATAAAAATAAAAAAAATACAAAATATAATATAATTTGATTATTTTAAAATACAATAATTTATGCATAAAATTAACATTTTTAAACTAATCTTATTATTTATAAGAATTTAATAAAATAATTCTTCAACCATATAACAATATTTTAAGTCAGATTAAATAAATCAAAAAAAATTTACTTTTTTTAAATATTTTTATTTAACTGTATAATAATAAATATAAATTATAACAAATAAATAAATATAAAATATAAATTCAATCAAAAAATTTATATAAATAAAATATTCAAAAAAAAAACATTTCAACAAAAACAAATCAAATAAAACCAAAACATTAATAAAAAAAACAAAAAAAAAAATAAATTTTAATCTCCACATTTAAAAGGTTTTAATAATTTATCAATAAAAGTTTCTTCAACTTTCTTTTTATTTTTTTCTTCTCTCATTTTTTTATTTTCTATTTCAGCTTTTTCTAAAATTTTCAAAGTATTATAAACATCATTTGAATTTACTTCATTAGGATTATAAAAAGTATAATAATTATTCCCCTTTTTACTAGAAGCTTTTGTTGTTTCTAATGCATCAATTTCAACAACTTCTTTAACATCTTTTACAAAAGAAGATTCAATAATTTCATCAAATATATTACTTTGATCATTTTTTATATTTGATACATTAGAAAATTTATTTTTATTTTGATTATTATTATGAATATTTAAGAAATTATTATTATAATGATTATTTTCATTTGAATAATTTGAATAATTATTATTATGATAATTTTCAAAAGAATTTTTATTGTTTTTAATATGTTTTGAACTAATATTAAATGTTGATTTATTTTTTATTATATTTTTTTCTTGAATACTTAATTTACTTAAATCTCTTTTTTTTCTTCCTCCTTTTTTATTTGAATTTTTAACTTGAGTTACAATAAAATCAAAATATTCTTGTTCATTTGTTTTATTATTGTTTTTATTATTATTATTTTTATCCTCATAAAAATCATCACATAATAAATCAGTACTTTTTGATTTTTTTTTAATTAATGGTTTATATCCATTTTGAATATCTTTTTCTATCATTTTTCTTTCTTCTTCTTCTTTTCTTTTTTTTTCTTCTTCTTTCTTTTTTTTTTCCTCTTCTTTTCTTCTTCTTTCTCTAATTTCATCTTCATTTTCTTTAAAAAAATCATTTTGTTGTTCTTTCAAATTTTTAATAATTCTTTCTCTATTTTTTTTATCTTCTTGATTCTTATTATTTCTAATATTATTATTAATATCAGAATTAATATTCTCATTAAAACAATTATTATCATTATTATAATTAACATTATTATCATGATTATTATTATTATTATTACTATTATTTTTTTTATTTAAACTCAACCTAATAATTTCCTTTTTTTTTTCCTTTTCAAATTTTTTAACCCAATCTTGAGCAAAAATTTCTTTACTACAAATTCTTTTATCTTTTTCACTTTCAAGTAATTTATAAATAATATTTTTACATTCATCACTTAAATCATTTCTATCAATATTAAATTCTAATTTTATAATATTTCTAAAAATATCTTTATAAGCATCATCACCAATTAAATTATCTTTAGCTCTAAAAGGAGAATATCCATGTAACATTTCATACAATAAAATACCTAAAGCCCAAATATCAACACTTGTATCATAATTTTCTTCATATACAATTTCAGGAGCCATATATTCAAAAGTACCACAAAATGTTTTTCTAGTTTCATTATTTTTTAAATTTACACACCAACCAAAATCACATAATTTTACATTATTATTAGAATCTAATAATATATTTTCTGGTTTAATATCTCTATGAACAAAATGATTTTCATGTAAAAAATTAATTGCATTTAATATTTGAATAAAGTAATGAAAAGATTCTTTTTCTGATAATTTTTTTTTTTTTCTAATTTTTGAAAATAATGTACCTTTATTTAAATATTCTAATATTAAATAAATATCATCTTTATTTTCATAATATGAATATAATCTTATTATATTTGGATGTTCTATTATTATTTGAGTTTCTATTTCTTTATAAATTATTGATAGTGAACAATTATTTTCTAAAACTCTTTTTTTTGAAATGTGTTTTATTGCATATTCTTTTTTATCTATTTTATTTATTCCTAAATATACATCACCAAAAGCACCAGAACCAATTTTATCTAAATTAGGATTAAAAATAAAGTTTTTAAAATCAAAGTATCCTGTATGTATTTTTTTGTCTTTTGGATTTATGTTTAATATTTTCCCTTCTACTAAAAAAAAACTTTTTCCTGTTGAACGTCTTTGCATTTTAAAATTTGGATTTTCGTTTTCTATATTTTTTTGGTTGTTAATATTTATGTCTGACATTTTATTTTTATGTTTTTTTTTTTTTTTTGAATGAATTTATATTGTTTTTTACATATTTTTTTTTTAATTGTATAAGTTATTTAATAAATTTTTATTTAATATGTTAATTATTTATTTAACAAAAATTATTAAATATTAATTTTTATAAATTCATTAACAGAAATTTTGTTTTCAGTTAAATTGTATTTTTCAATAAAAGTAAATTCTTTTTCTTTATAATTATAAACTTCAATTAAATCCTTTATAAAATCAGATATTAATTTAATATTTTTAACATAAGTATCATCTAAAGACTTTTTATTAGTAGGAATAAAAGAATGTTTATTAAAGAACTCAAATATTACATTTACAATTTCTTCATTAAATTTCTTTCTAAAAGTATCTTTAAATATTTCTTTATTTGCTATAAATATTAAATTAAATAAATGAGTAAATCCATGTATTAATTTTTCTTCATTATTATCAAAATGTTTAATTGAACCAAGTATAATATCAGTTAAATAAAATTTAGTTATTTCAATATCAATACAAGAATCTTTGTATATTATATTAAATAATTTTATAAGAGAAATTGTAAGAAAATATTCATTTTCATTGTTATATTGAATTATAATATAATTTAATATACTGTTAAATAAGTTTATATTTTCAAATTTATTTTTAAGAAGTAAATTAAAGTTTTTTATTTTTGATATGAAAGTTTGAAGTAAATTTGAAAATTTTATTAAAATATCATTTTTATTTTTATTATCTTGAATTTGTAAAAAGTTAAATATTTGATTTAATATAATAAAACATTTTTCATTTATTAAATTTTTTTTTTCTTCATCATTCCCTTCTAAAATATTATAATAAAGTTCATTCATACATTCAATTATAAAAGGATAATTTTGACATTTATTATAAAGAGTAAAAATAATATCATTTATTACATTAAATAATTTTGGAGAATGCATACTTAAATTTCTAATTAATAAAATATAAAATTTGAATATAATTTCCATTATTTCATATTCATTATATAATAGTTCGATTACCTTTTTTGAAAATGAATATATTAAAATAAAATAATTATTATCTAATTTTTCTATCTTTTCAGTAAGTAAATTATATAAAAGTTCTTTATTATAAAAACCAATATCGGATAAAATTGAATTATAAGTAGTGAAAATTTTTTTTATTTCTTCTTTGATAATTTGGATATTTTGATTATTATCATTTATTATTTTTTGAATTGATTCATAACATTGATTTAATATACTTTGACATATATTTAGCATTATTTTATCAGAATCTGGTATTTTATTTACCTTAATATTTATTAAAGCAATTTCAATCATTGACTTAACTAAATTTCCAACTAAAGAATAAGAAAATTTATTAAAATTTTTTACATAATAATTATAAATTGAAATATATATATTTTGTATATTTGAATAATCTTGATTATTATTTTTTAAAATCTTCTCTAACATACTCTTATACCAATTAATCAATCTATATATAAGATAAATTGTAATATCTTCAATTTTATTTATTTCATTATTATTATTTCCTATCAAATTATTAATATTTAATAAGAAATTAATAGTGTTAATAAATGAATTATTATTTCTCCATATTAAGTAACAATATAAATAAATAAAACGTAAAAAAGAAATTAAAATTCTTTGACTAGAAAAAATAACATTGGAATTTCTATAAATATAATCCAAAAAATTAAGAATTAAAGTATATTGAGTAGTTAATGAATGAAAATGAGGAGAAAGTGAATAAATATTTAATAAAATACTTTCAATGCTTATTAAATCGTTTGATTTTATTAAATTATCCATATCACTTCCTAAAAAGAAAAAATAATTTTCAATTTTATAATTCTCTTTATAAATACTTAATATATCATCATAGACACTTAAAACATTTTTTCTATATGAAATTTTTTCTTCATCATTAATATTATTATTAGCAATTTCTTCTAAATTATAATTACTTGTATCATGACTTATTTTTAATTTTTTATTTAAATAATTAAATATTGAATTATCTAATATTTCACTTTGAGTTAATTTAGTATTATTTAAAATATATTTATTAATATTAAAAATGAAATTTTCAAAATCACTTTTATCACTTTCCTCAAGTGAAAATCCTCTTTGAAAAAAGTCATTAATTGAAGAAATAGTTTCAAACATTAATTGAGAAATTTTATAATTTGGAAAAGCAATAAAATATAATAATAATATTCTACAAGTTAAATAAATATTATTGTATTGATCGCCTTTCATAAAAAAAATATAATTATAATTTGAAGATAATGAACTAAAAATATTTGCAGCACTGAAAATAAATTCAATATCTTTTTCATTTTTTAATATTTCATCATAACTTTTATCTTTATAATTTAAATAAAGAATATTTATCATATTTAAAACATTAAATATTGATTCTCTTTCATATTCTTTTAATTTAGTATCAATAAATAAATCAAAAGTTTTAAATTTCATATAATTAACAATTTCATTATTTCCTAAATTAGAAGAATTTGAATATGAAAAAGTATCTGATAAAATTTCAGTAATATTTTTTCTTAATTCACTTTTATTAATTAAAGCCATTTGACTAATTAAATTACTACATAAATCTTTAATTACTAAAATATTAACATCAAATAAAAAAATACTTGAAATAATATTAATTAAACTTTCATATAAAATTGAATTTGGATTATTTTCACTTTTTACTTTATTAAAAATAAAAGAAATAAAATAATTCATTTGTTCTTTTTTTTTTTGTAATTCAGATTTTATTCTTTCAATTAAATTATTATTTAATTTAAGTGAATTTAATTCATCTTTTGTTGCCGCCAAAATTAAAGAAGAATAAAGTAAATTATTTTCACTTGAATTACTTATTTCTATTAAATTATCTATTCCTTCTTTCCAAAAATCTATTATTCCTCCTAATAAAATGATATTAATTGAAGCACAAATAAATTTTATTATCTTAAATGATATTTGAGATAAATAATTTAAACTTTGAAAAAGTTCCATTAAAATATTTTTTGTATTTTGATAATTTGTTTCATTTTGAATTATTAAGTTTATATTTTGAGTTAAGTATTGTCGAATTAAAATTGATGAAAATAATAATAAATCTTGGCTTTTATTTGTATTTTGAATAAGTATTTCTTTGCATATATTCAGTAATTGATTTGATTTTTTTAATTCTTCAAAATATGTATTTACTAAAATTTTTGTTTGAGAATCACTTTCATTTGAATTTAGAATAAAATAATTTTTTTCAAAATCTTCTTTAATAAAAACTCTATTTTGATAAATTGAATTCATATTATTTATTTGAAAATTTGGCTGAATTAAATGATAAGACATTTATTTAAATTAAAAAAAATAATAATTTTTTAATTTATATATAATTTAATTAATATAATTATTTATTATCATAAATTAAAGTAAAGAAATTAAAAATAATAAATGATACTTTCGCATAATAAATCACGTTCTGATTTTGATTATTCTTTATATAAACAAAAGAATTTAATTAATCAAATTCCAAGTCCGAATTTATTAACTCCAATTCCAATTAAACCAACAATTAAACATAATTTTCATAATCCAAATATTAATCATTCAAACCCTCAAAAAAATAAATTAAATAATGTAAAACATAAAAATTCAATTGAAAATGAAAAAAAAACTAATGAAAATATCTTTATTCCAGTTAAAAGAAATTTTAATAAAATTCAATATTATATAAATGCATTTAATGAAAATAAAACACATGAAATTCAAATTCAAAAAATTAATACTGAAAATGCAAATAATAATAATAATAATAAATTAATATTAATTAATTTAATGAAAGCACCTGAAAATAAAAGTTATAGAATTCAAAGTTCAAAAAATAATAAAATTAATATAGAAAATAATTTACATTGTACAAAAAATCCAAATTTAAATAAAATAAAAGTTAATTTTTTAAATAATTTAAAACAAAAAAAAAATTTACAACATAATAATAGTTCAATTTATGCAATACCAAAAAAAATAACAAAACAACCAAAAAAACAAACAAACATAAACATAAGTTATAATAATTCAACAAATAATTACAATTCAACAAATAATATAAATATAAATAATTATAATTCAAATAATAACAATTACAATACAACAAATTCAACAATTAATAATTCAAATATTGAAGATGAATACTTTGACAATAAAAATATAAATGAAAAAGTTTTAGAATTAACAAAAGAAGAAAAAGAAATTTATGGAAATAGAATAATGAGTAATTATAAAAAGATAAAATTACTTGGAAAAGGGGGATGTGGAATAGTTTGGTTATGTTCTTTAATTTCTAATAATAATTTTCAATGTGCAGTAAAACAAATATCAAAAAAAAATATATTAAATAATATTAATAATGAAGATTTTATTGAAACTGGAAGAAATGAAATTAAAATATTAGAAATATTAAATGAAAATGAAGGAAATGATAAAATACCAAAATTATATAATTATTATGAAGATAATAATGATATTTGGTTTTCTTTTGAAAAATGTGGTAATTCTTTAAGTAATTTATCTTTTAAAATAAAAGGAGAATTTATAAATAATGAAAGAATATATTGTATTCAAAAAGGAATTTTTTTTCAAAAATTATTTTCAAATATAAATCAATTTAAAAAATTAGTAAAAAATATGATAGAAGGAATAGATTATATAAATAATAAAGGTTATATTCATTCAGATATAAAACCAGAAAATATTCTAATTGAATATGAAGATAATGAAAATTCAAATTTTAATATAACAAAAGTAAAAATAATAGATTTTGGAAGTTCATTTTATTATAAAAATATTAGTTCAATTTCATCAAATACACCTGAATATCTTTGTCCAGAAATAACAAATAATACAAAGAATTTTTTTATTAATTTAAATAAAAATAATAAATATATTAATTCTGTTGATATTTGGAGTATTGGAATTACTTTATTAGAATTATGTTTAGGTTGTCCTATTTGGATGAGTTATAAAGCAAAAGTTATTATTAATGGTAAAATAAAATTTACTACTGGATTATTTGGTTATAGAGGAAGAGATGGTAATAAAATTTATCATAAACAAATTGAAATGTGTAAAAATTTAAATAAGATTTTAAAAGGAAGTTTTATTAATAATTTTTCTAAAGAAGATAAAGAAAATTTTGAAGATTTATTAGA
Organism: Isotricha prostoma; assembly: GCA_023807205.1. Classification (NCBI taxonomy): domain Eukaryota; phylum Ciliophora; class Litostomatea; order Vestibuliferida; family Isotrichidae; genus Isotricha; species Isotricha prostoma. Next base: position 20,045 of record JAJMZS010003151.1, read on the forward strand.
AAAAATGATTTGTTTTGATTATAAGAAAAGAATTTCTACTAAAGATGCTCTTTTACATAAGTTTTTTAATTAAAATTATTTTTGGGGTTTTTATATATATAAAAATTTTGAATATTTTATTTTATTTTATTTTTTTTTAAATTATTTTTATTTTTATATATGGATGATTATAATAAAATATTAGAATTTACAAAAAAATTTTTAATAAATAATGAATATGAAAAAGATTGCCAAATTCAAATTATAAAAAATGAAAAAAATAAAGAGAAATTATTATATAATATAATAATAATTATAAATGAAAAATTACAATTTAAAATAATAAATAATAATGAAAATGATGAATTCAAATATTTTAAAATATCAATTAAATTATATTCAACTGAATCAAAAAATTGGAGAAAAATTACTCAAAATAGAATACATTTACAATATAATAAAAATAAATCATCACTTTCATTCCACAGTAATATAAATATAAATTTTCCTTTAAATTATTTAAATTTTTTTTTATCAATTTTTAAAGTTTTCAGAAATGATTTTTTCACTGAATTATTAAGTAATTTTTCTCATATATATATTCCAATTATTTCTTTAGTATTATATACAGATGAAACAACAATGTTAAAAAAATTAAAATGCATTCATTTATTTTTATATAAAAGTGAATTAAAACAAAATGAAAAAAATACAAGAGAAATAACATCAAATTTATCTTTTTATTTATATAATCCCTTAAATCAAGTAAGAAATAAATTATGTGAAAACTTAAATATATTTATTGATTTAAATAACCAAATATTAAAATTTGATAATTGTCATTTTATGATTGCACCTTTATCAATAAATATTTTAGATCTAATTACTCATAATATATTAGAACAAAGTAATTTAAATTTATTTCCAATTGATATTTATCCTACTTTAATTAATTGTTCTTCAAATGTTTTATGTATTAAAGATTTAACAAGTTTACATTATTTATCTCCTAATAATAATACTATTGTTTATTATAAAGATATAGAAATTTCTCTTTCTATTTCTGATACTGTTTACTCTAATAAAATAGATATTTCTTCCCTTTATCAAATTTACTTTAATTATTTATTGGATAATAAAATTGAAGAAACAAAGGATGAAAATTTATTTGATTATATTAATATTGAACTATTAAATGAAAATGGTACTGATAAAAGAAATTTTATTTTATTATTTTGTTTAAATAAAAATAATAGAATTAAAATCACAATTTTAATATTTGAGAATTTAATAATTTTAAATAAATATCCAAATGAAAAAAACATATTATCATATATTACTAGAAATTATATTAAAGATAATATAACAAGTATGAATTTTTCACATTATTCAGAACATAATAATTTAAATAATATAATAGAATATACAAATGTTTCTATTAATTTAGAATGTTTAAATACACTTTTATGTAATTATTTAAATTATGATATTATGTTAGAAATTAAAAATGAAAAAAATTCAGATACATTAGAAATTAAAAGTAAAAGTGAATATAATATTAATTTAGAAACTGAACCTCAGAAAAATATTTCAAATGACTTTTTCATATATTTCAATATGGATAATATACAATATAAAAGTGAAAATATTTATAAATATTATAGAAATATGTTGATTGGAAGTAATATTTCAAAAATATTTTCAGTTCCTTTTTATAATATAAAAAATCAATCAAATAAAATTAATGTTAATATGCAAATTGAAATTTGTTTTACTTCAAAAAAAAATACATTTTCAACAATAAGTTTTTTTCCTCATATTATATTTAGAGATTTTACATCTATTCCTTCAAAAAAAACAAATTTTTATTTTTCTTTTTTATATAATCAATCATGTGAAAAAATAAATTCAAATATTTTATCTTCTGGAAATAATAATGAAGAATTTAATATTTATCATAATACACATAAACAAATTGAAAGTAATGAAAATTTAAATAATGAATGTGCTTTTGTTTTAAATAATTTAGAAAGTAATAAAATTAGTTTAATTAAATTATGCTTAGTATATAATAATGTTAATGGTGATAGTATAATTTATATTTCAAATACAATTAATATTTATGATAATTCTGATTATTTAATTCCTTTAATTTTATATAGTGATAAATTGAATAATATTTTTCATTATTTTATTTTTAGATTAAATGTTAGAATTATCCAAGATAATTTAGTAACAATTACAATTTCTTCTTTTTTAAATTTATATCCTCATAATTTAGAAATTTCACTTAAAAATAAAATTGAATTACCAAAAACGAATCAAAATATATTTAAAGAATTTTTAGAATATTCAAATAATGAAAATCAAAATATTGATACAATATACTCTCTTAAATCATCTTTAAATTATACAAATCCAATAATTGATATTAATAATGATATTATATCATTTTATAATATTTTAAAATCAATACAACCGACAATTGATATAATAATCAAAAAAGATTATGTAATTTCAGGAATAAAATTTAAAGATTTATATGCAAATGAAAAATTCCATTTAATAGGAATTAATAAATATAATTTTGAAAATAATAAAATAATTAGTAAATTATTTAAAAAAAGAATGCTACATAATCCTTATTTTATATGTGAAATAAATGAAGATAAAACAAATTTAAATATTTCTAATACTTATATTTTTATTGATAATGAAACTAATTTTAGTCAAGGTATTTATTTTCATAATAAAAATTCACATGATATTCATGAATATGAAATTAAAAGAGGAACTTATGAACTTTTTTCAGTTAATAATAATGATACTAAAAATAATGAATGTGGAATTTATACTTTTATATTAACTATAGATAAAAAAGATATTGATTTAATTAAAAATGGAAATGAATTATATGATGAGAAAAAAAAAGAATTTAATAGAATTTATTATGAAAGAAAAATGAATATTATATATATTAAATTATTTAATATTGATAAAAAACCAAATAAAGAAGAAAAAGAAATTGAAATGAAAAAAAATATTAATGATAAATCAAATGTTATAAATTATAATTTTATATTAAATAAATTACAAATTGATTTGTTATTTTTACCTTTTTTTGTAAATCATCAAAAATCACATAAAAAAATGCAATTATCATTTAATACAGATAAATTACTTTTTTCTTATTCAGAAAATAAAAATTTAAAAACAACATATATGAATATATCATTAACAAATTTAAATATAATTGACAAAATGAAAGAAAAGAATAATAATAATATTTTTTCAACTAAATTTTTTACAGATATTCGTTTAGAATCAAAAGAATTTTTTTATAATACTAATTTAACACCAAATTTTTCATTTCCAAAATATAATAATTTAATATTAAATCTTCCATATGAAATGTCAATTAATATAGATGAAAATTTATTTCAAATTTTTAATTTTTTCTTTATTCAATTAAATAACAATTTATTAATTTATCAAAAAAATCAAAATCAAAAAACAAATATATTACTTTTCAATACCATCATTTTACCAAAAATCCAACAAAAATATATAATATCATCAATTAAATTAAATGATTTTAATATGAATATTTCCATAGAATATAAAAAAGGATTAGATTTTACAATAAAAAATTCATTAATAAAATCATATAAACAAGAAATAAAAAATTTATTAGGAACAGATAATGAAATATTTAAATTATTAAAAAATAATTTAATGAGTAGTTTTTTTAATAATATTTCATCACTTTTTGCATCAACTGAATTATTTGGTAATTTTAATGATTTATTTAATAAAATTAAAAGTGGATATAATAAAATATGGGAAAAACCTTTTGGAATAGGAATTTTTAATTTTTTTTTTGATAGTTTTAAAGGAGGATTTCATAGTATTATTGGAATAGGAAAAAGTTTAGGTAAAAGTATTAGAAATATTAATGGAAGAGATAATATGGAATTTGAAATTTATAGAGGTTATTTTGATGTGATTAAGAGAGAAAAAATTGAAAAAAATAAAATTAAATTAAAGAATATTTCTACTTTTTTAAGAGGACTTTTATTAAATGAAAATATTTTAAATTACAATCAACCTTATATATTTGATTTTTCTACAATTGTTAAATTTAATGAAAAAAATACTGTTTTTATTATGAATAAATTTTTCTTTTGTTTATGTTTTCAAATTGATGATTTTAGTCTTTCTTGTCAATATGTTTTTCCTTTTTATAATATTGTTAATTTAGATATTAAAAAAAATAATGAAGTTAAAATTTATCTTAAGAAAGATAATAATAAAAATATACAAAAAATTAAAATTGAATTCAGTTCAAGTTTTGATAGAGATTATTTTCATAATGAATTTTTATATAAATGTGAAAGTGATTTTTAATTATTATTAAACAATATCATTTTTATTTAATTTTTTTATTTAATATTTTTGTATTTAAATTTAAAATTTTAAGATAAATTTAATTTAAAATGAAAAGTACTAAAAAAGGTATTTCAAAAGGAAAAAAAAATTCTAATAAAAATGTATCTCCTTTATTATCACAAATAATAAAAGATTTAGATAATGAATTATCAAAAAAAAATTCTTATCAATTAGATAATGATTTCATAACAAATAATAATTTATCAGGATATATTAAAAAAGAATTAAATACAGTATATTCTTTTATTGATAATGATAATTTTTTAATAAAAATAATTTTTACTCAAAATTCAAATTTTAATTTCAATGAAGACTTTGATTTTAATTTAATAACTCTTAAAAAATATAAATTTGATTTTTTAGTTTATAAAAAAGAAAATAACATTTTATATAAATTAATTTGTATTGTAGAAGATTTTGATATTGATTCTTCAAAAAAAAAAAATATAGATTCTAAATTAGAAAATGTTAATCATAATATTGAAATAAAACAAAAATCTCAACAACTTTTTACCAAAATAATAAAAGATTTATTATCAACTGAACCATTAAATATTAATTTACTTACCGCCAGTAATTTTATAAATAATAATTATACAAATAATAATAACAATAATTTTAATATTTTTAATCTTCTTCTTGAAAGTTTAAATATAAAAACAAATGAAAATCAAATTTTATTAAAAGAAAAAAAACAATTTACAAATGAGAATTATTTATATGATGATATTGACAGTCAAATTAATAATATTTTAAAAAATGTAAATTGGAAAAATTTATATTCTTCAATGCCTTCTTATAATAATATTAAAAAAGGGTTAAAAGCAGAAAAATTAAATTCAATGTTAGATAAAATAAATAATGAAGATTTAACACAAAATGAATTATTATTAGATGTTAATGTTAATAAAAATAGTATTAAAGAATTTTTAGAAAAAAAAACTAAAAGAATGATTGATAATAATTTAAATAATTTTTCTTCTAAATTACCTACTAATATTATAAATTTAATTAATGAATATGGTGATGTAATGGCAAATGTTGGTAATACTGAAATAGAAAAAATGAAAAGATTTAATCATTATAATAATAATATTGTATAATGTATAAGTTTTATTTATTTTTTATTTGTTTTGGATTTAGAATAAAATTTAGATATTTATTAAAAACAAAAGAATTTTTTTAGTTAATTATTTTTTTTAATATATTTAATATGATAATTAATAAAAAATATTATTAAAAAATATTGGAAAAATAATTTTTATAAATTATTTAAAAACATCATAAAATAAATAAATAAAAAAATAAATGGGTTGTTCCTGTGGAACTAATACTAAACCAAAATATCAACAAATATATGATTCTTTTAATGAAAAATGTAAATAAAAAAATAAACTAAATATTTTTAGATAAAACAAATAATTATATTTTTACAATATTAAATTATCAACAAAATTTAGAATTAATTTCAAAAGAAGGAAAATCATTTTTTCCAATTTTAGGGAAAGAACAAAATGAAAGAATCAATTTTTTAAATGAAATAAAAAAACAATATGAAAAAAAAAATAATAATGAAAATAATTATACAAATCATTCCCTTTATAATTGTTTAATAGTAACAATTAATTTAACTAATTTTTTAAAAGAAAATAGTTCATTATTAGGTAATAATGATTTACAACAAATTTTATTAAATATTTCTTTTTTAGCTTTAAATTATCCTTATAAAAATAATAAAAATTTAAAAGTTATAATTTATTATTTTTCAAATTTATTTTTTCAATTATTTAAAGAAATGAATGATGTTAATCATTATTTATCAATTGAAAAATGTTATTTAAGTAAAATTTTAAAAGTAACAAATGAAAATAATATTTTTATCGAAAATGAAAAATATCTTTTTTTAAAAATTATTTTATTATGTTTTGGTGAATTATTTAAAAATAATCAAGTAACAATAATTGATAAACAAAATCAAGAAAATATATTATATTTCTTTTGTGAAATGTTTACTAATATTATTCCTAATTTAATGGAAAATTATAATGATATAAAAATATTAACTAGTGATACTTTCAGTTCAAAATCTACTTTAGTAAATACAATTTCTGATAAGGAAATATTAAATAATAATGATTTTTATAAAGATGCAAAAATACTAATTGAATGTTTATATTATTATATTCAAATTATTCTTAAAGATATTTTATATGGAAAAGAAATTTATGATAAAATAGATAATTATTATTTAAAAAATTTAACAAATAACGAAGAAAGAAATAAGTTTAATCAAATTATATTGATTTTAACATATAATAATTTAATAAATCAAAAAAATAAATCTGAAGTTTTTATTTATTCATTAATTGAATATATTTGTTTAAAAATTTTGCAAGATTTGCAATTAAATTATATTTATTTTTATGATATATTAATTAAATTTTATGAGTTAATTTTAGATAATGATGATTTAAAAATAAAAATTATGGAATTATTTTCTGATATTTTTATGGAAGAAATTAAATTAGACAATTTTAATGATTCTCTTTTTTTAAAAATAAATGAATTTGTTTTTAAAAAAAATAATGATAAATATTGTGAAATAATACTTCCTCTATTATTTTTTATTTCAGGACATTATATAAATGAAAATAATGAAAATATAAAAATTAAAGTTTTAAAAGTCTTATCAACAATTTTAAATAAAAATACAAATAAAGAATTATATTATACATTACAAACAAATACATCAATTACCAATAGGTTCTATCAAAGTGATTTATTTAATAATATTTTTAAAAATTTTAATGAATTTTCAAATAAAGATTTAGAAAATGACTTAGAATTAAAATTAGAATATTTAAATTTTTATATAACATTACTCTTATTTTTAAATTCAAATTTTATTTATAAAGAAATTGGCTCAGAAAGTAAAGAAAGAAAGTCTATTATTTCATCAACAATTTTTCATATTTATAAAGTAGAACTTTTATCAATCAATTCAACAGATTATATTTCTTATATCATATCATTAATACAATTTTTAATTTATTATATAAAGATTAATTGTATTTCATATGTTAATACATCTTATGTACTTTTTAATTGTATCTCAATTTATTATAAAAAATTTCTTGATATTAATTTAAAAAATTATTCTTATTTACCTTTTTTATCATATTATGTCATAATATTTATTTTAGTTAATATATTTAAAATTTATAAAATTCAAATTTCATTAATTTTTATTCATAATAATATAATTTCAAATATAAAAAATATAAATGAAAATTATTCTAATTTATTAAATGTAATAGATATAAATGATATATTATCAAATGAATATAATAAAGAATTGTTTGATAAATTTGAAAATAATTTAAAAAAACATTTTACAATATTTAATAATTTAAATTTAAATAAAAATACATTTGATAAAATAATAAAAATAATATATACTAATCTTTTTGGAAATATTTCAATTTTATTTTCTTGTATTGAACCAAAAATTAAAAGTTCAGATAGAATTTTTGATGATAAATCAAATAAAAATGAAAGTATAAGTATGGCAGAAGATTTCAATAACTCTTTTTATATTCATTCTTTAAAAGATGAAATAAGTTATCTTTCAAATTTAAACAATATTGATAATAAAAAAAATAATAATCAAGAGCAAATATCAATTAATAATAATGAAAATAATAATGATGAAGATATACTACCTTTAAATATAAATAATATATCATTTCATTTTGATAACAGTAAAAATACTTCTATTAATCAAGATTTAGAAGAGAATATTAAATATTAATAATTATATGCTTTTTTATAATATTTAATAATATTGTATTAATATAATGTTATTTTTTAAGAATAAATAATATTTAAATGTTATTTATTAATTTAAAAAATATAAAAATAGTCTAACTTAATAAATTAATAAACATAATTGGCAAATTATCTTCTTAAAATATATTATAAATATATAACAATAAGTGACCCAAAAATACATAAATAACAAAAATGTAAATTTCCTTTTAAAAAAATAAAAAACTCCCATAAAATTACCAAAAATAAAACTGATAAAAAACAAAAAAAAATAAACAAAACCATAAAATAAAATAATAACAAAAAAGATAAAATCAAATTTTAATTATAGTCAAAAACTTCTCATGAAAAATTTCATGTTTCTGACATTTAAGAATAAATTTTTTCAAACTAGCATAATCTTGTTTTAAAAATTTCAAAAATTTATTTTGACTAGGTTTAACATAATCTTTAATTTCCCAATGTTTAATCCAATTAACTTTTCTTCCTTCTTTCCATACTCCAATTTTTAAATTTTCCCCATCAACTTTAATACCAAATCCATTAACTTTTCCATATTCCCAGAATCCAGCATAAAAATCAATTTTTTTAAAATCAGAAACATAAATTCCAAAACCATGTTTTAATCCATCTTTATATTCACCTAAATAATATTTTCTATCATTCCATAAAAATTCTCCCCAACCATCCATTAAATTTTCTTTAAATTCACCAACAAAAACATTATCATTTGAATATTTAATAATACCATATCCATTTAATTTATCATCATTCCATTCACCTAAACACACTGAACCATCACTCCATCTATATAAACCAATACCACTTTTTGCGCTTTTATAAAATTCTCCTTGATAAAAATGATCATCTGAACAAAAAATTTGCATACCAATTCCATTCATATGATTTTTTAACCAACCATCACCTTCAGTTCTAACATTATCTTTTATATAATATCCATAACCTTTTGGTATATTATCTTTATATTTACCACAAAATATTGAAAAATCTATTTGATAATCTGTAAAAATACCATATGTGTTTATTTTATTATTTTCAAATATACTTTTTAATTCACTTTTATCTGTCCATTTTACTATTCCAAATCCTTGTTTTAAACCATTTGAATCTTTATTTCCATAATAAGTATAATTTTTACTTTTATATAAAAAATATCCTTTTGGATGCTGTGATATAATTACATTTTCTAATTCTGAAAAAATTGATGAGATACTTGGCCTTTTATTTTTATAATTTTTATTTTTTAAATTTGTATATGAATGAAGAATATTAGTTGGTGTTTCATCACTTACTTGAATAGAGTTTTTTTCTTTTATTTTCAAATTTAAATTTAAATTTTTCTTTTTTGATATGTTACTATAATTAAAATTTATATTTTTGTTACTTGATGTGTTTACATCATTAAAAATTGATATTTTAGTATTTAATAATTTTTCTTTTATTAATGTATCTTCATATAATGGTTTTTTTTTACGTTTTTCAACTGGACTTCCTAATAAACCTGTTTTAGATTTTGAAATATTATTTATTTTTTCATCAAATTCTTCTTTATTTAATACTAATGTTTCATTCTGATTACTTTCTTCAATTGAATTATCTGAATTATAATTCTTATTTTCTCTATTTTGAATTTCATTATTTTCAATAAAATATTTAAACATTACTTCTTTTCCTTCATTTAAATTATCTAAAACTTTATCATCAATTAAAGAACTTCCTTTAATTTTACTACTTTCAAAAAAACTATCATTTTGAATATTACTTTTTTTTATTATTATTTTATCTTGTGAATTATCAATTTCACTTTTATGAAAAAATGTAAATTGTCTTTTTGGATATTGTGAATGAATTGTAAAATGAATTGAACTTTCTGGTTGAGTATTTCTTGTAAAATAATTATGAAATGTTTTTTTAAATGATAAATTATTTAAAGTATTATAATTTGAATTTTCAAAAGTTGATAAATGATTTAATTGTGAATTTTGAGTTGAGATTTCAAAATATTTTTGTTGAATATTATTTACTATTATATTTTTTGGAGTTTGAAATTTTAAATCTGGAGAATTTATACAGGGACATTTTTCACATCTTAAAAATGCAGCATTTCCCATTTTGAAATTTTATTTTTTGAAAAATTTTTTTTTAATTTATTATATTTTGTTTTTATTTATTTTTTTATTTGTTTGATATTTAATTTTTTTTATTATTTTTTTAAGAATATTATTGTTTTAATGAAATAGAAAAATGTTTTTTATTTTAATTTTTTTTTGAAGATTATTATTTTTTAAATTATGTTTTTAATTATTTTTAGATTATTAATAGGAATAGTCTGTTATTTATAATTTTTTTAAATATTAATAATTAAAAAAATGAAAAATATTTTTAAATCTATTTATATTGATATTTTAAATTATTTTTTTTATTTTTAATAAAAGCAATTAAACAATTACCTTTTATTTCTTTATTTCAATTAAAAATTAATAAATAATATTTTAAACTACAGAAAATATAAAATTTCAATTAAATTATTATTTAATTTTTATATATCAAAACTAAATAATTCTTTATGTAATCTCTTTTTAATTTTATTAAATTCATCATTAATATTAACATTTTTTTCTTCTTCATTTTTACTAATAAATCTTTTAATATTATTTTTTTTATTCCTTGAATTAATATTATTAAAACTAACATTACTATCATTATTTTTAACAATTTTATTTCTAATAGAACTTTTAGAAGAACTAGAAATTATTTTTTTCTTAGAAGATGAACTTGTTTTTTTTGAAGAATTATTTCCAGTTTTAATAATAATAAATTTCATATTTTCAGAACTACTAACATTACTATTAAAATTACTATTTAAATTACTATTAAAAATATAATTATTATTATTATTTCTATATCTAATTATATTTGAATAAGAAGGACTTTTATTTAAATTTAATTTACTAGTTTCAAAATTAAATTCTTTTATAATTGTTCTTTTTCCATTATATATATTTCCATTTCCTGGAGTATTATTTCTTTTTTTTTCAAAATCCTTTTTTTCATTTCTTATTTTTTGTTGTCTTTGAATATATTCAACATATGATTCAGGATCATTTACTATATTTTCAGTTAATTTATTAATATTTGTAAAATAACGATTATCTCTTTTAATATTTGGTTTATATGTATATATTTTTTCTTGATTGTTTCTTTTTTGAATAAATATTCTTTTTATTTTATTCATTTTTTTTTTATTCCATTTATTATATCTTTCTATTAAAGAATTGTTTATTTCATTTGTATTTAATTGATTTTCTTTATAAAAAGAAGTAAAATGTGTATTTGGATGAAATGTACATTCTTGCTGTTCAGTTTGTAAATTTAAGTTATTTTTTTCTATTGTTTTTTTTTCTCTTGATAAATTCAGTTTTTTTGAGTAATTATATAAACGTAACCAACGAGGAACATTGTATGACATTATTTTTTATTTTTTTTTTTTAAAATTTAATTTTTGAAATTTTAATAAATTTACAATTAATATATTTTAAATATAACTAATTATGATATTATATAATATATTAATATTACTATATTATTTATATTATTTTATTATATATTTATCTTTTTATAAAATTTCTTTTTAAATCAAAAAGATTAAATATAATATTTTTTTAATTATGATACATATAAAATAAACATAAAAATCAAAAAAAAAGTATAATTATTTCCAAACTTTAACAATACCATTAACAAATAAAGAAACTAAACCACCATCTTTTAATTCACAAATATTTTTAATTCCTTCATTATAAATATTTTCTTTTTTACTTATTAATTCTAATTTATTAGAATTTTCATTAATTTTATATTGAAATAAACTTCCACTTCTCTGTACACCATCAGAATAATGTCTATCACAAATTATAAAAGTTCCATTTATACATTGAAAAGTACATGATATTTGAATAAAATCTAAAATAATTTCTTTAATAATTTCATGTTTTTTCAATTCAATTAAAACAAATTTTCCAAAACAACCAATGACCAAAATTTTTTTATTTACTGAACATAATGTATAAGGTAAATTTAAACATCTTAATTTTAAATTTTTTGTTTTATTATAATTTGTTTTATTTAAAAATATTATAAATTCTCCTTCACATGATGAAAAACAAATTTCATTTATGAAAGGTAAATCTAAAACACAATCTAATTTCTTTTCAAAAATTGATAAAATTATTTTACTTTGATATAAATTAGTTAAATTTGTTTTTATATAAATTGTACTTTGATTATTATTAAATGATAAAATTTCTTCATTTGAAATTTCTGTTATTCTTATTAATTGATTAAATGATATTATTTGTTCTATTTTAAATGAAGTATTATTATTTGTAAAATTTAATATTTTTATATATGAATTTAAGCCAAAAACTACTTTTTGATTTTTTAATTGAAGGCAATCTATAAATTTATTTTTGATATCATTTTCAAATTCATATTTTAATTTAATTTGATAATTTATTGTTTCTATTATACTGAAAAAAAAGTCATTTTGACAAATTAATAAATCATCATTATTCATTATACACATACATAATATTTTTGGTTGAAAATCTTTATCACATTTTATATTTGTTATTATATCATTATTTTTATTTTTTTGCATTTTTCAATTTTTTTTACAAAAATGACAATTGTATTATTTTTTTATTTATAAAAATTAAATTTTATAATTATAAAAAATATATTTTCAATTTTATTTGATTTTGTTAATATAATTTTTCAAATTTTTCTAAAAATGGAAGAATCTGAAAATCAAAATGAACTTAATCCAAATGAAAATAGAATAACAAATTTACTTAAAAATATTATATCATTAATAGAATTATTTATAAAAAATAATATTGAATCACCTATTTTAATAGAAAATACTTTAAATTATATTTATAGTCATGTTGAAAATATTATAAATGGAAATTTTTATTTTACAAAATCAGAATATTCAAATATAATAAATGATTTAGAAGAAAAATTAAAAGAATTTATAATAAAAGAAAAAAAATATAAAGAAGAAATATCAAATCTTCAATTTGAATTAATAACAATTCAAAAAATAATAGAAAAAAATAAACCAATAAAACAAGAGCAATATGAGTCAATAATTAAAAAATTAAAAAAAAAATTTAAAAATGAAAAAGATATATTTAAATTAAATGAAATGCAATATATAGATAAAGTAGAAGAATTAACAAAAATAAATAGAGATTTAAATAAACAAATTGAAGATTTAGAAATAGATAAAATAGAAAAAGAACAAAATTTAAACAATACAATAAAAGTAGAAAATAGAACAAATTATTCTTTTAATAGAAAATTAACAAAAAAAGGAAATTCTTATAATAATATATTTAAAAGAAAAATTAATAACTGTACTCAGAATGATGACAATAATGTTTCAAAACTAAATGAATTTTCATATTATAATCAATCTTCTAAATTTCTTGAATTTAAAAAAAAAAATGCTATAGATGATAAATTTAGATTATATAAATATTATCAAAAAAATAAAAATACTGATTTACAAAAAAAATTTTTCATAAATCAAAATTATGATAAATTAAATTATATTATAAATAACAATAATAAAAATATTAAACATTTATTACCAAGAAATCCTTTTTATAGAAAAGAAAAACATTATTATAGTGCTTTTTTAAAATATTAAAATATAAATATAATTTTTTTAAAACTATTTTTTTCAATTTAATATTTTCAAAAAGAAAGATGGATGTAAATGAATTAGAAAATTATTTTAAAAATGCAAATGAAATAAATATAACAAAAGATTTTATAAATATAAATATTGAAGAAACAAATAATCTAGAGTAAATTTTAAAACATAATACAAATAGTTTTTCACAAAAATATTTATATCCTATTTTTATTAAGAAAATTCCTTTTTATATAAATATAAATAAAACAAATAAAGTAAATAATTATGAAAAAGAAATATATTTTCAGATAAAAAAAAATTCAGATGAATTATTACAAAAAATTAAAAGAAAAGAAGGAATTAATTATTTTGAATTTCAATTATTAAAATTAATATCACTTTTAATAATTGGACTTATATCAAAAAAAAATAATCAACTTCAAAGTAAAAATATAATTGATTTTAATGAAGAAGAAATTAAAAATGAAATTGGAAAATATATTAAAAATTTTTATGATTGTAATAATCAAAAATTTTTAATTTTTTTTCAAAATATAATTCTTTTAATTCCTTCTTTTGATTTAATTAAACAGAAAATAATTTTAATTATGAGAATTCAAAATTTAAATGATTCTTTTATTCAAATAATTAATGGAGAAAAAATTGAAAAAAAACAAAATAAATGTAACAAATTAAAGAGAGAATTATTATTCAAATGTTCATCAACTGAAAATATAAATACAATTCCTTTTAATAAATCAGATTTTGATATTCAAATAAACACTTTAAAAAATATAAATACAAATTCTTCTCATAATCAAAATAATAATGATAATAAAAATCAAAATTCAAATAATAAAAAAATCGATGATTTAAATAAAAAAAATAATAACAATAATATTCAATTAAATAATAAAAACAATAATAAAGAAATAAACAATTCTCCAAATAAAAACATAAATAACAATTATTATATAAAACCAATAAAATATAAAGACCTTTTAATAAACAATTCATTAAATTTAAATAATAATAATTCAGATGATAATTCAAAGTATTCAAATAATAATAATATTACTCAAAATTATTATTTAGGAAAAAAAGTCAATCCATATATAAAATCTCAAAATTTAATACAAGAAAAAAAAACTTTTTCTAATTTTCAAGATTCCTTTAATATATTATTTCAACCAAATTTAGAAACAATAATAAATGAAAATCCATCTTCATTTGATGAAAGTTATATTCCTCACAATATGTCAACTGATGGAAATAATCCATTTCTTTTTGATTTTATTAAATTAGAACCATCTGTGGATAAACAAACTTTAAAAGAAAAAAATTTTCCAGTTAATAAAATTAAAAAAAAAATGATTAGAAAGAATTATAATATATTAACTGAACCCATTAATTTAGAATTTCAAAATTTTACTGTTAATAATAATAATAATAATAAAAATAATAATTATTATAATAATAATATTATCAATAATTATTATTACAATAATAATAGAAGTTCGAATGGGATTAATTCTAAACTTTTTAATTATAATAAAATTGCTTTAATTTATAATGAAAATGAAAATGAAAATCAGAAAATTTCAAAAGTAGAAACTGCAAAAAAAATGATTTCTAATAAAAAAGAATATATTAATGATGAAATATTTCAAAATAATAAAAATATTATTAATAAAAATATAAATGAAATTGATAAAATGGAATTAAAAAATATTATAAATAAAGGATTTTACCCTAAAACTGGAATTAGTAGTGATAATACAATTAAAAATAATAATGATAATTATAATAATGATAATATTTCTAATTCAATTTTAGCATTTGGGACTCCTCAAAGAAATAATAATAATGATGATATTTTTTCACTTGATTCTTCTATCATACAAAAAAATTATTATTATTTACTTAGTCAAAAACAAGAACATAAAAAATAAAATATAAAGAATAAAACTTAATTTTTAATATTTAATAAATTTAACTAAAAATAAATAAAAATAAATATATTTAAATAATGAATAATTTATTTGGAAATGCAAAAACTGGATTTTCAAAATTAAAAGGCATGTTTATAAAAGGAAAAATAGAAGAACAAAATAAAGAATCAAATAAAAAAGAATCAAAAAATGAAAATATTAAAAAACAAGATAAAAAAAAGCTCAAAAAAGTAAAAGAAAAGACAAAAAAAACAGAAAAAAAAAAAGAAGAAGAAAATCAAAATAAAATGACTATAAAAACAAAAGAAAATTTATCTGGATTTGATTTTGATGAAGAAGATGATGATTATGAAAATGAAGAAACTTCAAATTCAAATAATAATTTAAATGAAGAAAATAATTCAAATTCAAATAATGAAAATACAAATTATATTAACTTTGATTATAATGAAAAAGAAGAAAATATTTTTTTAATTTGTCATAGAGTATATCAAAAAAGATCAATGTTAGATATTGAAAATATGCCTTATATTCCTTTTATTAAAGTAAAAAAAATAGAAAGTGTTCTTTCATTTATTGGATTAAGTAAAAAAGAACCTTCTTATAAAGAAATTAAATATTTAGTTTTATTTGATGAATATTTTTTATATATGATTAATATGAGTAATAAAGAAAATAATCAAAATAATTTTTTTAAAAAAATTGGAAATCATTATGATTTAAGATGTATTAATAGTATTGATATTAAAGATGATAATATTATTAAAGAAAATGGGAATAAAATCATTACTATACTTTTTATTTTAGATAATGATGTCAATAATTTCAAGTCAATTGTTAAAAATTTCCATTTTACTTTTGATAATGCTGTTAAATTTTTTAAAATTTTGAAATATTATTTAACTAGTTTGAATATTCCTTTAAATTATAAAGATGAAAATTTTGAAAAAGAAGTTAATAAAAATAAAAAGAAAACAGATGAAAAAAAGGAAGATAAAGAAGAAAATAATGAAGAGAAAAAAGCAAAAATCAATGAAGAGAAAAAAGAAGAAAAGAAAGAAGAAAATAATGAAGAGAAAAAAGAAAAAATCAATGAAGAGAAAAAAGAAGAAAAGAAAGAAGAAAAGAAAGAAGAAAAGAAAGAAGAAAAGAAAGAAGAAAAGAAAGAAGAAAAGAAAGAAGAAAATAATGAAGAGAAAAAAGAAAAAATCAATGAAGAGAAAAAAGAAGAAAAGAAAGAAGAAAATAATGAAGAAAAGAAAGAAGAAAAGAAAGAAGAAAAGAAAGAAGAAAAGAAAGAAGAAAAGAAAGAAGAAAAGAATGAAGAGAAAAAAGAAGAAAAGAATGAAGAAAATAATGAAGAAAAAAATGAAGAAAAGAAAGAAAAAGGAAAATAAAAATAAAAATTTAAATTATAATTAATTAAATAAATATAATTAAAAAAATAAAAATAAATCAATGTCTAGAAACATAAAGAAAAACTTTAAAACATTAAAATCAAAACTAACAAAATCTTTATCAAAATCAAAATACGATGCAATAAATACATCAGAATCAATACAAAACAATTCTTTAAATACCAATTCTCATATTAACAATCCAAATTCAATAAATAATATTTCCACTTCACAAAATAACATAAAATTAATAAATGATAGAATAAATACTTCAGAAAATATAAATAAGCCATTAATAACTTTAAGTAATTTATCTACAATAAATCATTTAAATCATACTATTAATAATCATAAAAATAATAATAATAAACAAATTAATTATAAAAAATATAAATAATCTTCCTCATAATAAAGCCCATTCTTTATCTAAAAATAAAAAATCAAAAAATACTTCTTTT
>JAJMZS010003152.1:0-37787 GCA_023807205.1 Isotricha prostoma
ATAACCAAAAAAAACATATAAATAAGTATCATTATAAACTGCAAAACAAGCATAATTTCTTGCATAATTTAAAGGAGTAAATTCTTCCCATTTTAAATTTTCATTATCCATAAAATTTATTTTATCTAAATCAACTTTCTTTAATGAATTAGATGGTTCAATATTATTTTTATTTTTTGAAGAAGATCTTGATAATACTGTTTTAGAACGAATAAATTGTCTTGAATTATTTGAACTACTTCTACTTCTATCAGATTCAATTCTTTCTGTTTTTCTAATATCTCTTCTTGAGTTTTGTCTAGAAAAATTTTTTGAAGAAGTTCTTGAAATATCTCTTTTTGTATTCTTACGTGAATAATCTTTTCTTGTTTCTTTTCTAGTTTCTTTTCTTGTTTCTTTTCTTGAACCTTGTCTTGAAATTTTATCTGATTTTTCATCATCTGTTATTTTTAAATATTTCATATTAAAAAATTCAATATTTTTTGTATATTTACCACTAATACAAAAAATAGCATTAAAATATTTTATATATACCATTCCTCCTCTACAATGATTATCTTGTAAACTTGGTAATCTAAAAACTTCATTTCTTAATGGTTCATAATAATAAAACATATTAAAATTTCCTCCTGTTATTATAAATAATTTATTTTTTAAATTTAAAAAAATATTTCCTGCAAAAACTTGATAATTTAATTTAAATTCATTTTTATCTACAAAATCACTTACTCTTAATAATTTTTGATTAAGATGATTCCACATCATAATTGAATTATAATATTTAATTTTAATTAATGCAGTTGGTTTTCTTTTTGATTTTATTTTACTTTCAATTTCATTTTTTAATTCAACTTTTTCTCTTAATAATTCAGGTTTACCAATTTGTCTTCCTACATTTGTATTTTGTGTAATTTTTGCTTCTAATTGAGTTTTAAATGCAGAATTAAAATTATCATATTCATTAAAAATATTATCAAAATCATCATATTTTAAACAAAATTCATTAAATTTTTGTATAATAACATCTAAACCTTCTCTCATAGTTTTCATATTTTTAATATTTTCATCAATTTCATTTGGATTATAATTAACTTCTAAATCTTTCATCGTATTAATAAAAAATGTAGTATCTCTATTTAAAGTTTTAAATTTTTTTTCGTTTAATTTCTGATAAAAATAATCAATAATAAATTTCATTTGATTTTCTTTTATTCTTTGTATAATACTAATCATTTCTTCAAATTGTTTATCAATAATAGAAACTTTTTCATTAAGTAAAAAATCAATTTTTTCTAATTTTTCAAAATGTTGATCATTACTAACTTTATTTTCTAATTCCTTTAATAAAAGTTCTCTTCTATATTTTAAATTAGTATCAATATTTTTAATGTCCATTAAATCTTTTTGATGTACTTCAAATTTAATACAATGTTCACACCAATATTGCATACAATTTAAACATATATAACTAGCTTCATTTATACCATCATAATTACAAACTGGTCGATCTTTAAATTGTGGTTCATAAATTTTTTCTCTTTTAGTTGATTTTAAATGTCTTAATTTTCTCTTTTTTTCATCTTTACTATTTTCTTCTTCTGGTCTTGTTACTCCAATAAATGCTTTTTCAAAAGCTGAAATATAATCATCTTCTACAAAATCTTTAAATTGCATATCTATTTCTATATTTTTTACATCTCCAAAATAATTATAAGCTTTTGTTTTTTCTGGTATATTTAATATATTATTATTTTGATATATCATTTTCATTTGTTTTACAGTTATTTTTATTTGCTTTTCTAATGATTTACGTATGTCTTTTATTGTACATGATTTTGGTAAAATTGATTCTCTTTGGTAAGTTTGGTATTTGTATATTATTCTTATTTGATTTTGAGATTCTGTCATTTTGTTTTTTTTTTGTTTGTTTTTTTATTAAAAATTAAAAAATTAAATATTAATTCAATTTTTTATATACTTAATATGTTTAATTCTATTTAATTTGTTTTATATTTTTTTAAATTTTATTTTTTAAATTTTTTTTTTATTCAATTTTCTGTTTTTTATTTTTTTTTTCAAATGTATTATTTTATTATTTCTGTATAAAAATGAAGTCATATTTAGAGAGACTCTAAAAAGAGTTTTTGTATTGCATAATTTTATAAATAATAATATCTAAATAATGAAAAAAAAAATAAAAAAAAAAGAACTTTCCATTTTTAAAAAAGTTTTTTTTTATAGTCCATCTTCATCACTTGAAATAGATTCAGATAAATCATTAAACATTTCCTCTTCATCAGGAATATTATAATTTATATTTGTTTCTATTTGTGAATTTTCTTTGTCAAAAGCACATTTATTAACATATTTTTCAAGAAGCTTCAATTCATTTTCTGGAAGTTTATTAACATCTAATTCCATTACATTATTTGTATTATTTTTATCTAAATGATTATTTGATATTATTTTTATTATTCCTTTTTTCTGTTCTGGTGTTAAATTTCTTATTTTTTTTGCTAAATTAATTTTATATTTTTTTATATTTTTATTGTTGTTTTCAATTTTATTATTTTCTTTATATGTAAATTTTACTTTATTTGATGATGTATAATTTATATTTTCTTGATTATTATTTAAAGTAGCTCTAAATTCTTTTTTTAATTTATTAAATCTTTTTTTTATATCAATATGATTTTTAGAATCTTTTATAAATAATTTATTTTCAAAATCTTTATATACTTTTTCAAAAATTTCACATAATTGTAATGTTTTATTATATTTTTCATAATTATTTGAATTTAAATAAAAATAATGTGAAAATATATTTCTTATATCTTTTGCTAGATATATATAATGTGAATATAAATAATTTTTAACATTTTTTTCTATTTTTGTAAATTGATTAAATTCCTTATATAAAGGTGAACAAATTTTAAAATCATTAAATATTTTTTGTATTATTTTAATTTTTGAATTATCTTTTGAATTTTTTTTAATTTGTTTACTTTTATTTCTTTTTACTTTTTTTTCAAGAAAGTTTAGACTATCAATAATTTTATAATTTTTAGGTGTTCTTTGCCTTAAATTATCATGGGATGAGTCTCTAGTTTCTTCAGAAGGATCTATATTAATTTGAATTAAATTTTGATATTCTGTAATATTTCCAGACATTAAGTTTTATATTCTAAAAAGAAATCTTTCTGTTATATATTATTTAATGTTTAATTATTTGAAGAGTGTATTTATAATTATATTATGTTAGTATATATTAATTTATTAAGTATGTTCTACTCCATACTTATCCTCTGATTATAAGACACATCAAATAATTAAAATTTTATTATTTTAATTATGGTTTATATGGACTAAAGTATATAAAAAAAACTGAATAGACATTTAATTATCAGATATTTTTTTAATTAATTATTCAATAATAAATAATTATTTTTATTTTTATTTTTTTTTATTTTATTTAATTTTATTTTTATATTTTAATTTTTAATGATTTTTTCAAATTCTATATTAATTTAAAAGAATAATTTTATTAAATTAAAAAATTGAAAATTTTATAACCAAAATAGATTAATTTCATTAAAAATTAAAATAAAAAAAATAAATATATTTTTTTTTGCCTATTAAATAATGTCAGATAATATTCCACCAATAGGAATAGATTTAGGAACAACATATTCTTGTGTAGGTATAATGTTAAATGGAAAAGTTCAGATAATTCCAAATGACATGGGAGAAAAATTAACACCATCAATAATTTCATTTTTAAAAAAAGGAAATATAATAGGAGAATATGCAAATGATCAATTAATAAAAAATCCAAAAAACACAATTTATAATGTAAAAAGATTTATAGGTAGACAATATAATGATCCAGAAATAAAAGAAGATTTATCATTATATTCATTTGAAATAGAAAATATAAATAATATACCAAAAATAATAATAAATATTGATAAAAAAAGAAAAGAATATTTACCAGAACAAATATCAGCAATGATATTATCAAAATTAAAAAGTAATGTATCAAAATTTATAAATAAAGAAATTAAAGATGCAATAATAACAGTTCCAGCATATTTTAATGATAATCAAAGACAAGCAACAAAACAAGCAGGGCAAATAGCACAATTAAATGTATTAAGAATAATTAATGAACCAACTGCAGCTGCAATTGGATTTGGTTTACATAAGAAATTAAAAGAAAATGAAAAAATATTGGTTTTTGATTTAGGAGGAGGAACTTTTGATGTTTCTTTATTAGAATTAAGTGATGATATGTTTGAAGTAATTGGGACTAAAGGTGATACTCATTTAGGTGGTGAAGATTTTGATAATAAATTAGTTGATTTTTGTATTAAAAAATTTAATGAAGTAAATTATAATATTAATATTAAAAATGAACCTAGTGCAATGAGAAGATTAAAAAATGCTTGTGAGAAATGTAAAAGAGAATTATCTTTTTCTTTAGAAAGTACTATTGACATTGACTATTTAATTAATAGAAAAAGTTTTTATTGTAAAATATTAAGAAATGATTTTGAGGAATTATGTAAAGAATTATTTGATAAGTGTTTTGATATTGTAAAATCATTATTATTAGAAACTAATACAGATAAAAAATCAATTAAAGAAATTGTATTAGTTGGAGGATCGACAAGAATACCAAAAATAGTAGAAATGATTAAAGAATTATTTGATATGAAAGAACCAAATAAAAATATTAATCCAGATGAAATTGTTGCATATGGTGCTTCAATTTATGCTGCAATAATAAAAAAAATTGATGATGTTGAAGATTTAGATTTTATTTTATTTGATGTTAATCCAATGTCACTTGGAATTGGAAGTATTAATAATAAAATGTCTTTTGTTATTCCAAAATATCAAAAAATTCCTATTAAAGTTACCAAAACTTATTATACTACTTATGATAATCAAACAAGTATTAAATTTCCTGTTTATGAAGGAGAAAATAAAAATACACAATTTAATCATTTATTAGGATGTTTTAAAATATATGATATTCCTATTAAGAAAAAAGGAGAAGTTTCTTTTGATGTTACTTTTGAAATTGATGTTAATTCTATTTTGACTGTTACTGCTATTGAAAAAAGTATGAAATTAAGTCAAAAAATTGTTATTGTTGATGGTATAGCAAATTTAAGTAAAAATGAAATTGAAAAATATATAAAAGAATGTGAAATATTAAGAAAACAAGAAATAACAAATGAAGATTTAAAAAAAATTGGGAATATTAAACTTAAAATTTACTATCTTGAAAATAAGTTAAAAGAAAAATTTATTAATAAAAATGAAAAGATTTCATATATAAATAATTTAATTGAATATTTATCAAAATATTTATATTCAATTAATATTTCTGAACTTAATAATGATACTGTTTTAGAAAAGACAAATATTTATTTGAAAAAATTATTAAATAATTATAAATTATTATTATATGAATATAATATTTCATTTGAGCAAAAACAAAATATAATCTCAAAAATAAGGAAAATATTTAAAACAATTTATTCAAATAAAATTCAATGTTTAGTAGGTTTTATTCATATTTTAGAACCTCAAAAAGAAATTTATTATTCTTTGAAAACTTTTTTAATGAGATTATATTTTAATGAAGGATTAAACAACTATAATAATAAAAAATATCTAATAGCGAAATATTTTTTTTTAGAAACTCAAAATTTTTTCCAAAATAAAGAAGATTTAGTTAATTTTAAAGATTTACATGATGAATATAATGATATAATTACATCAACTGTATTTTATTTGAAAAGAATAAAAGTAAATCAATTAATGGAAATAGCATTTACTTATTATAAACAAGCAATATATGAATCTGAAACATTAGATGTTAAACTTATATATACTGCATTAGATAAATATAGAGAAGCATTCAAAGAAATCAGTTCTTCAGAAAATTTAATAGATATTGAATATGAAGCAAAATGTTTATCTCAAATTATAATTATTCAATATACAATATTAAAAACAAAAGAATTGGATACTATATATAATTTAGGAATGCAATGTTTAAATCTTGCAAATTCATTATATTCTACAAATATTAACAATAAAGAATGGTATATAAATGTAAAGGAAATTATTCAAGAAATTTCAAAAAAAAAAAAGATATCAGAGAAAAATAATGAGGAATTTAAAGAACAATTGAAAAAGGAAAAACCTGAAATTTTTGAGGAAATTGATAGGGAATATTCTAAATCACCTATTCAATTTATTAAATTTATTTTGAAAAAATATCCTTATAAAAATTATGATTCAAATCTAAATATTGAAAAAGATTATAATACTAATCCTTATGAATTATTAAAAAAATTAACTTCTAAATATCATCCAGATAGATATAAAAATAAAACTATTGAGGAAAAAGAATTTTATACTATTATAAATTATATTTCAGCTTTATTAAATAATATTTATTCTTTCAATTGTTCTTTCAATACTCCTTCCCAAAATATATAATAACAAATAAAATAAATTAGTAAAATATAAATGAATTATTTATTAAAATAATATTTTTATTATTTATTCCTTTCTGAAATTGAGTTTTGATAAGTTTCAATTTTATTTGGAAATAATGAAGTATTATTTTGATTATTTGAATTACTTCTTGATAAAAAAGATTTTGGCATATTATAATTTCCTAATCTTTGTGAAAATTCATCTTTAGGTGAGATTTTATTTTTAAAAAAATTATTATAAGATTCTTCACTGTAAAATTCTTTTTCTATTACATTTGAATTTTTCTTTTCAAATAATATATCTTTAAACATTTTACAAACATCATTTAAAAAAATAATTTGATATAATTGATTAACTTTTTTAAATTCAGCATAATTATTAATTTGTTCAAATTCTATTTTAATTTTATCATAAGATAAAATTAATATTTTATTAATATTTATTTGGGTTAAATGAATTTGTTCCATTTTTTGAATATATTCTTCTTTAAAAGAATTTAAATATTGAATTAATTCATCAATTTGTTTAACTGAATTTTCCAAAGTTTCTTTAAAAACATTTTCAAAATCATTATTTGAACTTAATTTTTTTTTTATTAATTCATCCCAATTATAAATCTTAAAAAAATTAATATTATTATTACAATCTTTAATAAATTGACTTAATTTACTAATTTTATGTTGAGAATGATTAAAAGAAATACAACAATTACAAACTAATTCATTACATTTAATACAAAAATTATTAATTTTCATTTCATGAATTTGGCATTTTAATTCTGAAATTTCATTTCTTTCTTTTACTAATTTATGATGAGAATTCCCTATTTCATTATGAATTTTTATGCATTCATTACAATACCATTGGTCACATTGTTCACAAAAATATTCTGTTTTATTTTTATGCATTTTACAATTTGGATTTTTTATATTTTCTGAATTCTCATTTTCTTTAACATTAAATATTGATAAAAAAATATTTTGATCTAATTCAATTTTGCCTAAATTACAAATTGGGCATTCTATTTCTATTTTATTTGAATATATTAAAGTTTTTAATATTGTAAAATGGTCTTTAAAAAATGAATGAAATATACATTCATAACATAATAAATGTTTACATGATAAAATATGTATATTGTTTTCTTTTATATATAATTGACATTTTGAACATTTAAAGGATTCCATTTAAAATATTGATAATATTAAATAATAATCTTATTATTAAGTTCATTTCAAATTTTTTTTCATTTTTTAAATAACAAAAATAATAAAAATATTCTTAAAAAAATATGTAAAAATTAAAACAATTTTTTTATTAATAATAATATATAAATTAAATAAATCAATCTAAAATTTCTTTAAAAAAACTAATAACTCAATACAAAGTCTTATTTTTTTATAAATAATTAATGAAAATTAACTTTTTCAATCATATTTAACATATTAAGAAAGAAAATACTATTAAGATGTTCTTGAGTAGAAATTTTATTTTTAATTTCATTTGAATGTTTAATTAAATAATTAATTCCAGGAACAATAACATCAATTTCTTTTTTTAAATCAGAAATTGATTTATTAGTTAGTCCAATTTCTTTTTTATATTGAGAAATATTATTTTCTTCTTCTGAATGTAACTTTTTATATTCACTTGTTTCATTATTTAATTCTTTTATCTTTTTTCCCATTTCTTCAATTTCTCCTGCAATATTTTCTAATTCTTTTGCCGAACCAGAATATTTTTGTTTAACATATAATAATGTATTTATTCTTTTTTCTAATTTAAAATTTTCATAATCACTTTTTTTTTTATCTATATGATAACTTTTTAAAAATACTGTTAATTTATCTATATTTTCATTTATTTCTTCTTTTTTTTCTAATTTTTCTATTCTTTTCTTTTCATATTTTTCTCTTTCATATTCTTTTAATATATCTATCATTTTCTGAAATGAATTCATATTATATTTATTTTCATTTGGTAAACCATTATATAATTTATATGATAATGTATTAACATATTTTTTAGAAAATCTTACTTTCATATCTTGAAGTAAATTAGTTAAACTTGGTGAAGGTGATAAAGTTCTTTTTAAAGATTGAATATTATTTTTTTCATTTATAACATTAATATTAGTATTATTATTTCCATTTAATTTAGAATTTATTATTTCATTTAAAATATTTGCTAAATTCTTATTATTTTTATTATTATTACTATTATAATTATTAACAAATTGATTTAAACTTTGAGTTGCTGAAGAATAAGTTGAAGTTGTTGTTTTCTTATCAACAATATTATAAGAATTAGATATTTTATTACTACCTCTTGAATAAGATGGTTTTCTCAATTTTTTTATTTTATCTGAATAAAATTTTCCAATTGAAGCTGAAACAGGTCTACTTTTTAATTGAAAATTAGTATCAATATTTCTTTTTTTCATTAAACAAAAATTATTTATAATATAATAAAAAAAAATATATTTCTAAAATTATTTTATAATATATATTAAATAAATATATTTTAAAATTTTATAAATAAAAATATATTAAATATATTATAACCAATAAAACTTAATTTTCAAATCTTTGTGGATTAAAAATATTATCCAAATTATCAATAGTGTTTCTATGACCTTCATTTCTAGGAAATAAAAACTCAGGCATAAAATTAGGAGGTTCAAATGGTATTTCTTCATATTTATATAAGTAAATATTATAATAAATAGCACAAACAGAAAAAATAATAATTCCAATAACAATAATAAAAATAATAAAAATAGTAATAAAACCAAATCCTTCAAGATCATCATATTCACATTTACCAGATGATTGAAATGAATTTACATTATTAAAATTTTGACATCTACTTAATTTTTCATTATCTGAAAGATAATATGGAATACATAATTCATGAAGTGATATAAAATTATTATTATTATTTTTATCAATTGAACCACATTGAATTACTGTACATGAAAGTCTTTTACAAGTTCTACAATCTTCTATATTACTTTGACCACAATATGATAAAGAATTTTCATTTGGAGATTTACATCCTTCACTTTCTGGATTTATTTCTACTTTTATTGAAAGAGAACTTTTTAATTTTTCATTTTCTTTTTTTATTAATATATATATTTGTTGAATACAAATTGAATTAAGGAAATTAATTTCAGAATTCCTTGATATTGTTCTTACTATATTTCATTAAATATTAATTTTTTATATTGTACTTTGACAAAAATTTGATGTTTCATTACATAATAAAATATCATTTGTTTCTTTTATATCTGTAATTTGTATTGTTTTTATATTAGTAATAGAGTAAATTTTTACTGAAATTGTTTTATAATTTGTTCCAATTTTATAAATTTGAATATCTGAAATTTTATCATCAATTGTATATGATAAATCAGTTCCTAATTTAATATTAATAATTTCATTTCCTAAAGAAAAATTACATAATAAAAAAAACAATTGAAAAAGGAATAAAAATCTATAATTCATTTTATAAAATAAATAAAATAAAAAAAAATATAATAAACAAAAAGAAGAAGAAAATATAAATTATATATAATAAAAAAAATGTATGACTACTTTATGAGTATAAAAAGACCAAAAGATAACGAACCAGATGATAGAGATGTTGATCCAGATAATTATTTATATTATATTCAAAGACATGGAAAAGAATGTGATAGATTAGAAACTCAATTAAATGGACTTTTTGTAAAAAGAAAAGAAGAAGAAAGTCCTGAAACTCCTTTTGTAAAAGGTTCAAATTATTTTTTTTATCCAGATCAAAAAAATAATTATCATAGACCTCCATCAGATAATTTAAGAAGATTTAATTCTATGAATTCAAATGAAGATAATAAAATGAATATGAATAGAAATAGATCTCAAGTTTATAGAATTGAAAGAACTTTAGATAATAATATTGGTTATAATAATCCTTATCTTGGAAGAGAAATAATTGATACTAATCAAAATAATTACATTAAATATGAACCTACAAGAAGTCAAATTATTCAAAAATTAGTTAGATATAAACCTTATAAATTAGATAAAAATCATTATGATGATATTTATTATAATCCAAGAACTATTTTAACTAGAAAAGATATTATTGGAAATAATACTGTTTATAAAAATAGATTAGATTCTCCTTTAATTGATCAAAATATTGATATGTATCCTGAGATTTTAAAACAAAATTCTTATTTTAAAAAAAAAGAAAAAAGTGATGAAAATGATTTTAATAATTATCAATATAATAAAAGATATGATTCTTTTAAGGATGATAATGATGAATATACTAGAAATGCTATTTCTCAAACTCTTCCTAATTATCCGTTAAATGAAAATAAATCTAAAACTATTAATTATAATGCACAAGAAAATAGTGATTATAGAAGATATAGTCCTTATACTAATCATTATGGTGAAAATAAAAATTATTTTTTTTAAATTATCTTTATATTTTTATTTTATTGGAGTGTTATTTTTGATTTGAATTTTAAATTTTGGACAATTATTTATTTTTATAAATTCAGTTTTTAATTTATTTTAAGAAAAAAAGAAATATATTCTTTTTATAATTTAGATTATATTTTAATAAATTAATTTGACAAAAATTAAAATTTATTTAGTATTTTTGTACTTTATAAAATTGATTTTATTTTTTCTAAATACCATTTAATATATGCTAACTCTTTTGTGACATTTTTTTCTTTATTTAATTTTGTCTCTTTTTTTTCTTTCTTTTCTAATATTTCAGTTATTTTAAGATCAGCATTATTTATTGTAATAATAAATAATATATTTGATAGATAAAAAGAATATTTTTTATATACTTTATTATATTCTTTATTGATTTTGAAATTTAATTCGATTAATAATTTTTTTATTAAAGAAAAATTTTTATAATTCAATTTAATTATTTCATTATCATCTTTGAAATTATCATTTTCAGATTTTTTAAATTCCATTAATTTATTTTGATAAATTTCTATAGACTTACCTTCTTCATTTCTTTTATTATATTTTTCATATTCTAACTTACTTATTTCTCTATGCTTTTTATTTCCTAATATTAAATTATTATTAATACTTTCTTTTTGATTTATATTATCTAATGATTTATTTTCACATAAAATTGTGTTTTTTTTTAGTTTATAAGGTAACATAAATGTTATGTTATTTGAATAATCAGTTAAAATTTTCCTTTGAAAACTTTTAATATTCTCATTCTTATTTTGAACATTTGAAAATTTTTTCATTGAATTTTTTAATTGATTAAACTTAAATAATAATAAATTAGGATAATTGAATTTATCAATCTTAATTTGATTCATTAAATTTTGATTATTTACATTACTGTTATTATTGTTATTTAAAGTTTGAAATTTATTTAAATTCTTTTGAAGAATTATATTTTGAGAAACATTAATTTTTGACACATTATTAAAATTTATTTCTTTATTATGATTATTTTCAAAAGAATCATTTTGAATATTCATTCTTTAATTTGATTTAAAAAAATTCGGTGTTATTAAATAACAAATTTTACATTTTTTTCAAAATTATGCCTTTATTTTATTTTAAAATTGTATACAAATAAATATTAGAAAAATATATTAGAAATGAATTTTAAGTATTATAATTTAAATTAATATTTTTTAATCAAATTTAAGAATATTTAAATCTTTAAATATAATATATAAAATTCAAAAATAAAAATTATATATCTATACATATAATTACAAAAAGAAAAAGAATAAATGAAAAATCATTTAGTTGATTTGTTTAAAATATTTTTAGCCATAGATAAATTAAATTTATTATAAAATTCCTTAATTGCCAAATAATTAACATTTTTTTCTTTATTCAAATTAAAAGAATCAGTTAAAATTGTTTCTTTATTTTGATTTTCTTTTTTATTTCTATTTTTCCTTAAATTTTTTCCTTTAAATATTTCATTTCTTAACTTAACATAAGAAGGACTTTGAATTCTATTTGGAGAATAAATTTTAGGGAAAATTACTTTTTGACTCATAAATTTATTATTATTTTGTTTTCTACTAAATAATGATGTACTATAATTTTCAGTTTTAATTTTTTCTAAAGAAAAACAATTTCTATCATTTAATTGTTTTTTATTATATTTATCAATAGATGTTTCAGGAAAATAATTTGAATGTTTGTCATTATTATTTTTTTCATTTTCAATTGTTTTAAATGAAGTTTTAAATGAAACAAAAGACTTTTCACGTTTATGATTAAAAAATTTCCTAATATGATGATTATTTAAAGGTTTTAAAGGATTACTAAAATCCATTGATTTAACTATATGATGATGTGGTTTTAATAAAACATTTTTTAAATGATTATTTATATTTGAAGAATGATTAATTGGTTTCATTATATTTTTAACATCAAATATATTAAATTTAGTTGTTAATGCAATTTCTTCTTCTTTTTTCATTTTTGTAAATTCAATATCAGTTTTCATTAAAACTGAATTTTTCAAAAAAATTAATCTTTCTATAATATTTTTTATTTGCTCATATGCATCAATTTTAATTTGATTTTTTAATAATTCACTATCTTGTATTTTTTCATGTATTTCATCTAAAAACATTTCAATATTCATTTTATAAAATATTGCTTTATCACTTTTTACTTTTACAGAATAACAAGTATTTCTTTCATTAAAACAATATTCCCAAATTCCAAAAGTTTCTTTTGTACTTATTACAAAAAGTGAATAATTATTTTTTTGATTTATATAATTTTTCATTGAAATTAATGAATTTTTTAATTTTATAGTATCATCAAATTCAGGTTTTAAAAATGATTTATCAAATTCTTTAAATTTTTGAATTAATTTTTTAATATCTATTATAGTTTTATTATATAAATTTACTTCTACCATTCCTTTTTTTAAAATATAAATATATTTTATTTTTTCTCCTTCACAAAAAATTTCTTCACCTTTTGAATAATCAACTTTTTCTAAATTATAAAAATAATATTTTTCAAAATTATGTCTTCTAACAGAAGAAAAAATAGTTCCATTATAAATTTTATCAACTTCATTTTCTTTCACTTGAATTTGATCAGAAGAAATACAACCACTATATAATTTTTTATTAACAATTAATAATAAAGTATCATCACTTTGAACAATTGCAGTATTTCTTCTAATATCTCCTCCATCTTCTAATCTAAATAAACCAAAATATTCTTTTTCAATTAAAGTTTTAATTAAAGTATTTTCCATTATTTTAACTTTTTTAATATCATTTGTTATACTAGTAAAATAATTACTTTCAGATTCAGTTAATTTATTATTTATTGTTGCAAAATATTCATCCATTGTTAATTCTCCATTTTCTAATTGATCAAAATCAAAATCTTTTGGATCTTTATTATTTAATCTTATATGTCTTAATATTGTACTTTTTTTTGAACCTTTATATATTAATCCCATTAATTTTACTTTAAATAATATTTCATCAAAATTATCAATATCTGAATTATCATATACTGGAAAAATATTTTTATTTGCTTCTATTGTTTTATTTAATATAAAATCATCTTTTTTATTTTCATGATATGTTTTTAAATATTTATAATAATCAAATGCATTCATATTTCTTGTTTCAAAATTTAATTTAAATAAATTTACATTTCCTTTTATTAAAATATAAAAAGTTTCTGCTTTGTCACCTTCATAATAAATAACATCATTTTGATTAAAATATTTAAAATTCATAAATTGAGTAGAAAAAAAAATTAATTGTTGTAAATCTAAATGTCCTTCTTCAATTTCTTCTCTCATATTATCAGAAAATCTAGTTAATTCTAAAAATTCATTTAAATCACTTAAATCTTTTGGAGTTCTATTTCTTACTCCTCTTTTAAATATTCCATCTACAATTTGTATTAATTCATTATATGTTCTTCTTAATCTTCTTTTAGGAGAAATTGGAGATAAAGAACTATTTTGAGATATTGGTGATTTAGGTGATAAGGCATCAATGTTTGTATTTTGTTCATATGTTAAATATTGTTTTGAAATGTTTGCTATTGGAGAATTTTTTGTTTGTTCCATTTATTTTTATAATTAACGTAAATTATATTTGGTTTATGTATTTTATTTTATTTATTTTGCTTTTATGTTGTTTTTAATTGTTTAAATTTTAGATTAATATTTATTGATTTTTAATTATTTTTATTAATTTTTTATTATGAAATAAGTTAAAATTTCATTAGGGAAGCATAAATATTTATTTTTTTTGATTTATGAATAAATATAATCTTCTTTTGTTTAATAAGGATAAAATTTTCATTAAATTAAATTTTAATTAATTTATATAAAAAAATAATTATTAAATTTCTTAACATTTTACTAAATAAATATATGATAAAAATAAATTCAAAAATATTTAAACTAATATTTTTTAAATTTAATTTTATTCAAATGTATTATCCATTTGAATGCTAATTAAAATAAAATATATAATTTATTATTTATTTTTATCCTTGAGCAAAGAAAATAAAATTAGTATAATAACAATAATAACAAAAAGGATCATAAAAAAAATACAACATAACCTTTTTCTATTAGCCTTTTGTGCTTTAGCAATTTCTTTAATATTTTTATGACCTTCTTCAACATTTTTTTCCATTTCTTCAATATTATCTTCAATACTGTTGATTTGTTCACCTTGTTTTTCAACAGTTTGATTCATATCTTTTGTTAAGGAATTAACTTGTGAAGCAATTTGTTGAATATTTAATAATTCTTCTCTTCTTTTTTCTAAGTATTTAGAATTATTGTCTAATTTATAAATTTGAATATTTGAAGATAATAAATCATTTTTTTTATTTGAATTATCATAATTATTTTGCTTTTCTAATGCATCCAATTCTCTTTTTTTTGATTCTAAATCTAATATTTTCCTTTCCATTTTATATCTACATTCATCTAAATCATGATTTATTTTATTTATTACATTATCTGCTTTTTGTTTTATTTCTTTATTATCTATTGAATCTAAATTGTCTTCTAAATTCTTTTTTAATAATGTTATTTCATTATCTATTTTTTTATAAGATTCAATTGTTGGAGTTATATTTCCTTTTTTTTCTTGAATTTTTTGTGGAAGTAAATTATGTAATTCATCGATCATTTGACTTTTTTTTTTTAATTCTAAAAATTTAGATGATAAAGTTTGAATTTGATTTGAATATTGTTCTTCTGAATGAGTTGGCTAATAAATTAGTTTTTATTATTTTTACTATTAGTTTTTCTGTATAATCATCATCATCTTGATAAAATGCCATTTTGAATTTTATGGATTGAAAAAATAATATTTAATATAATAAATAAATAATTTAATAATTATAAAATCAAAAAAATTTTTTATTTTTTATTCAGATTTTTGATTTCAAAATTCTTATTTAAATAAAAAAAAAATAATTTAAATTACCTACTTATGCATTTTTTTAAAAAATTAAAGTTAAAATCAAAACTAAAATATTAAGTTTAATAAAATTTGAAGAACATAATATTTTAACTTTCTTTACTTTATGCATCATATTTTTATATTGACTAATTGAATCACTATTATCATAAATAGGAACACATCTTGAAAAAGGTATACTTGAAATTTGATAAGTAACAAAACAACATTTTAATTTTGAATCATAATTAACTGATTGACAATCAGTTTTTACCTTAGGATCTTCTATACTTATACATTTTGTAGATTGCATTTCTTCATCACAAAAAATATAAACTAAATTTAATGCAAATAAAAATAATAATTTTTTCATTTTATCTTTTAATAAATTAAAGATTATTTTTAATTATTGAAAAATTTTATTATTTAAAAAATAAAAATTAATTTAAGTCATTAAGATGATAATTAGATATTAAATAAAAAAAATATAAAATGGAAAGTGAAAGTCTTGAATTTATTTCATATAAAAAAGTTATAATATTTGGTTCAAAAGAAGTAGGAAAAACAACATTAGTGAAAAAAATGGAGAAAAATAAATTTGAAGATAGTTATCAACAATCACAACGTAAAATATAAATTTTATAAAAAATAATAAAATTAGCAATAATATCAACTCGATTAAGTACAAAAATGCAAGAGCAAAAAACTTTAAATTTAGATGTTTATGAAATAACATTATCAGAAACTGAAATAACAAAAGAAGAAATATCAATTTATGAAAGTCTTCTTTATTGTTGTCAATGTGTATTATATATGGTTGATATTTCAAATTCAGAAAGTTTTAATTCAATTAAAGAATTAGTTGCTTCATTAAAACCAGAAGAATCTTATATTAAAAATATTTTAGTTTTAAATAAAAATGATAATGAATCTGGAAAACAAGTAAAAGATATTGAAATTCAAGAATTTTTAAATATATATAGTAAATTTGGTAAAATTCAAATTTCTTTAAAAAATTCAGATAATTATCTTGAATTATTAAATGAAATTGATAAGAGTATAAATCAAAATAAAAATTTTTTATCAACTAATTATGTAACTGAATGTATAACAAATAATAAAAAAGTAACTTCAAGAATTATTTCTCAAAATACAATAAGAGTTGTTTTATTAGGTGATTCAATGGTTGGAAAAACTGCATTTTTAACAAGATATTTTAAAAATACTTTTACTGAAACTTTCCTTTCAACAATTGGAATTGATGACGAAACAAAATTTATAAAAATAAATGATGAAAAATGTAAATTAATAATTTGGGATACTGCAGGACAAGAAAGATTTAGATCTTTACCTAAAAAATATTATCAAAATGCAGATGGTATTTTTTTATTATTTGATGTAACAAAACCAGAAAGTTTTAAA
The DNA here is from genome assembly GCA_023807205.1 of Isotricha prostoma. Lineage (NCBI taxonomy): Eukaryota > Ciliophora > Litostomatea > Vestibuliferida > Isotrichidae > Isotricha > Isotricha prostoma. The sequence continues at coordinate 17,417 of JAJMZS010003152.1, forward strand.
AATGTTTCTTCTTGGATGAAAGATATTCAAAATAATGCAAATAGAGGAAATGATACTTCTTCAATTATTATTTATTTACTTGGAAATAAAATTGATATGAATGAAAGAGAAATTAGTAAAGAAGAAGCAAAAAATTTAGCTGATGAATTAAAAATGAAATATTGTGAAATTTCTTGTAAGTTAAATATAAATATTACTGAAGTTATTTATAATATGGTTATTGATTGTTATAAAAAAAATACTGGAAATAGTGGTTTTACTATTAATAATAAGAATACTAATCAAAATGTAGAAAAAGGTGGTTGTTGTAGTAAAAAGAAAAACTAATTTTTTAGAAAAAGATTTTATATTATTTTGACTTTTTTAATTTTTGGATTTGAAAAAAAATATTTTTTTGAAATAAAAAAATATATTATAATAAGTAGAAAAATTAATTTTATTTTAATAATTTTTTTTTTATTTCCTAAATTTAATATATGTTTTTACTTTATATGTTTTCAAAAAAATTATTTTTTTGAAATAAAAAGATAATCAATGAGAGAATAATTAAAAATTACATATTTACATTTAAATCAACACATTTATTTTAAATAATCCTTATAACCAAAAATAAAAAAAAAAATTTTTTTTTAAAAAATAAAACATTGACAATGAACATCTTTATTTTTATTTTTCCCACTATTTCCAATATCATCAGTAACAACAGCACCTCTAGTATCATCTTTAGTATCTTTAATATTATTAAAAGAACTATCAGTATATCTTCTTTTATCATCTTTTACATTAGAATGATTACTTCCATTTCCAACATTTAAACTAGAATTTGTTGTTTTTCCTTTTGTAAAATTTCTCAAAGTTTTTGATTTTAATTTATCAGGAAGTTCATTTAAATTTTTATGATTCCAATCAAATAAATTTCCTCTATGAGAATTACTAGGTTGAATATATTTAACACCACAATATTTTTTAAGTACAACTTCAAATAATTCAATTAATAAATTATAATTTGGTTCATCTTCAAATTCTAATTGTTTAACATAATTAAAATAATTAATAAATTGAATAGGAAAACCAGCACATAATTCATCAATTGAAGTACTTTGTTTCATATTTCCAATTCTTTCATAATGTTTCTCATTTTCTTTAACTTTAATTCCTTGCCAAGGTAAATCTCCTCTTAAAAAATACATTAAAACATAACCAATACTCTCTAAATCATCTCTTCTACTTTGTTCCATTCCTTGATGTGTATAAATTGAACAATATCTCGCAGTTCCAGTCATACTTTTTCCTAATTTAAATGGAATGTGTTGACCATTTGAATTAATGTATTTTTTTGCTAAACCAAAATCTATTAAATATAATACATATTTATTTTTTGATAATCCCATCATAAAATTATCTGGTTTTATATCACGATGAATTATTTTTTTTTCATGAATGTGTTGTATTAATTTTATCATATCAATTGCTATTGTACATACTGTTTTAAGGGAAAATTTTTTGTTTTGATTTGAGAAAATATCTGTTAAACTTTTTCCTAATAATTCCATTGCTAAAACATTAAATCCTTTTAATTTTCCAAAATTATATATTTTTGGTATTCCTAAATATCCTTTTAAAATTGTTAATTTATGAGCTTCTGATTCTAGTAAACCTACTTGAATTTTTTCGTTGTTTATTTCTGTTTTTATTGCAACGTATTCGTGGTTTTCTTTATTTTTTGCCATATATACTGTTCCAAATGAACCTTTTCCTATTTTTTTTTCTATTTTATATTTATCAAATACTATTTCATATGGAAAATTATCATTATCTTTATTATTTTTGTTATTTGACATTTTAATTTATAATTTATTATATTTTCAATTATTATTCTTTTTATTTTATTATAAAATGGTGATTTTTATATATATTTATTTTTTTATTTTTTTTTTTATATATTTATTTTTTTTTTTTATATAATAATAATTTTAATTTCTAATGGTTTTAAAAAATTATATTATGAATTTTTAAAAATATCTAAGACAAAATATTTAAAATTTACATTATATATAATATTGTAATTATGTTTATTTTTTCTACTCTTTTTTTTATTTATTTTGCTTTTTTTAGCATTTTAGTTATTATTTCATCATGATTTTTTTTCTCTGCTCTTGAAGTTAAAGGTTGTTTTTTATCATTTTTTTTCTTTTTTATTTTTTCTAAACCAATAGATTTAGATTGATGATTAATAGTTTTCATAAAATCAGGATTAATTTTATCTTTTTTTTTCTTTGGTGAAAGTCTTCTTGAAGATTTAGAATATTTAACTTCACCTAAAGGAATAACTAATTTTTTTTTTGTTTTATTAGTATGAGAACTTTTTAAATTAGTTAATAAAGAATTACTAAAATTATCATTTCTAGAATAAATTTTATCATTATTACTATTATTTTCAATATTATTATTACAATTAATATTTATATTTACACTTGAATTAGTAAAATTATGGTTATCATGATTAATAGTATTATTAATTGATTGTTTCTGAATGCTAATATGTACATTATTCCCATTTAAATCATATGAAATTTTATCTTTTTGAGGATTTGTAATTCTTTCTGTATTTGGATTTTTCGTTTTAAAAAAATTTGAATATTGACTCATTTGTTTTCCTATAAAAGGATTTGAAATTGGAATTGATGTTCCGTTACTATGAATCACATTTCTTATATTATAATATTTTTGTTTTACTATATTTTTATTCCCAGAATTTAAAACTGAATTTCCTTTATTTAATGGATTAATTACTGTATAATTTGATGGTCTTTTTGTTAAAACTGATTTATTTGATATTATATTACTATTATTATTATATGATGTATGACCTAAATTTAAATTTAAATTTATATTATATATTGATGATGTTATATTATTATTTGTTATAAAACTACTTGGGGTAGTTTCTGTTGGAGTAAAATTTGGTGATGTCATTAATAATTTATTTACTAATATTTTTTTATTTGTTGAATTTGTGTTTAATTGATTATTTATTTTATCTATTTTTATTATTTTGTCATTTTTATCCTTTTTTTCTATTGTTTTATTCTTTTTTATTGTGTTTAATTTACTTTTTGAATTTGTTTGAATTTCTAAATTATTCTTTTTTTGGTTATTTGATTTACCTTTTGAAGTCTTTGTTTCTCTTCTACTACTTGTTTTTGAATATTGAATCATTTTCATCATTTTTTCTATTGACTTATTTAATTTATTTTTTTCCCCTTTTTTAATTTGTTTTTTTGAATTTGATATTCTGGCTGATATTGGAATTTGGTCATTTAATTTTTTATTAATTAACATTTTTTGAACTTGCCCTACAGATTTTTTTATACTTTTCTTATTTTTTAAAGATATTATATTTTCTTGTGATTTTTTTAATCTATCACTTGAAGTAATTTTATTTTTATTATTTTTGTTAATGTTTATTTTATTTGGTTTTTTTGATATTTTCTCATTATTATTTAAATGATTTAAATTTTGAAAATTCAATTTTTTAACTTCTAATATTTTCCCAATTTTTGGTATAATTGTTTTATGTGAATCTTCAATTTTTTTTGTAATATTACCTCTTAAATCTTCATCTTTAATTTGTTTATTAAAATTAATATTTTCATCAAATAATGAATTATCAATATCAAAAGAAGTATCTTTAATTTCTTCTGATAAATTATTCTTTTTTATTTTATTACTTTCTAAAATACTTTCATTATCATTTACTAGATAATTAAAAATTTGATTAAAGTCTTTTAAGTTATTATTATTATTTTCATTAATATCAATTTGAGCAATACTAAAAGAATTTTTATCATAATTATTTATAGTTGAAGGGTCAATTGTCATTGTTGAAGAAACATCTTTAGGATTAATAATATTTTTAAATTCTTTTGGTTCTTCTTTTTTATTATTTTCTTCATTATTATCTTCTAATTCTTCTAACATTTCTAAATATTTTTTTTTTCTTTTTACATTTTTAATCATAATTTTAACTAAGTCATCTAAACAAAAATAAACAGGTGGAAATAAAGTATATTTTTCATAATAATAATTTATTTTTGGTAATCTATTAATTGATTCATGAAGGTAATAGAATCTTTTTAAAAAATCACTATTTTCATCCCATAATAAATAATTTTTAAATTCACTTACAATATGTTTATTTTCATCATATATAATATCATTTATTATTTTTTTATTATACATATCTTCATTAACATTATATTTTCTTAAATTAGAAATCATTTTTTTTTTTAATTTTAATATTATTTGTGGTAAATTCTTTTGTTTTAATTTTTTTCTTTCAATTTGTTTTTCTTTTGAATTACATAATATCATTTGTTTATTTGTATATTGAAATTTTAGAGAAACTTTATTTCTTGAATTATGATTTTTTATTTTTCCTGAATGTAATGATAATCCTTCTTTATTTAAATTTTTAGGTTTTAATTCTCTTGCAGATTTTAAATTAACCATCATTTTAATTTAAATATATTTTTTACTCATATTTAAACAATAAAAAAAATTAATATTTAAAATCGAATAAATTATTGAAAAAATTTAGAAAATAAATCAATAACAACATGATGATTTGTTACTATTGTAATCTTGATTTTTTATATTAATAAAATCATTATCTCTAATAAAATTTAAAGTATATATATCAAATACTAAATTATATACTACATCACTTATATTTAAATCCCATTTAGCACTAATTTCTATAAATTTCATATTTTGATCAATAGCAATTTTTTTTCCTGATTCATTACTAATTTTCCTTTCTTCAACTAAATCTACTTTATTTCCAATTAAATAAATAATAACATTTTCATTTCTTGATTTTCTAATATCATTAACCCAAGAAATAATATTATCAAAACTCTCTTCATTTGTAATATCATATATTAAAAGTATTCCATCTGCTTTTTCAAAATATTTTTGAGGTATAGATTTAAATCTTTCTTGACCAGCAGTATCCCATAATTGGATTTTATATATATTGTCATATATTTCTATATTTTTACTTGATTCTACTATTCCAAATGTACTCATAAAATTTGTATCAAATTCATTTTTGAAAAATCTATTAAAAAATGCACTTTTTCCAACTGTTGAATCTCCTAATAAAATAATTTTAAATGAATTATATCCAGATTCTTTTGTATTTTTTAAAGGATGAATTATTTTTTTTGGAAATATATTTTTTTCATTATCTAAATTATTATTGAGTTGTAAATTTGAATTTGATGAATATTTATTTGAATTATATATTTTCATTAACATATTTTTTAATTTTAAAATATTATTCTTTGTAATATTTGATACACTAATATATTCAACAGGAATAGGACTTTTTTCTAATATTATTCCACTTAAACTATTACTTATTGATGAACCAGTTAAAGAATAAATATTATTTATTAAGTCATTTATTTCATTCTCATCAATTTCTGCTCCTTCTATTCCATTTTTTTCTATATCATTAAATGTACTAACTAATATTATATTATTATAATCATAATTATTATTTTTATTATCTTTTTCATTTTTTCTTAAATATGATAATATTTTTTTTGCAATTAAAAAAGTTTGATATTTTGTTTTATCAAAAACTATAATTATACATTCACATAAATATGAAATTGAAGGAATTAAATCATTATTTAATTGATTAAATTCCATTATTTGTAAATTTGTTTCTATTTCTCCATTGAATTTAAATGAAAATTTAGTTTCATTAAATACTAATTTAAATTATTATAAATTTTATATTATTTTTTACAATTAGAATTAAAATTCATTTTAATTGAAGGAAATAAATTTTGAATTAATAATGACTTTCCTACTTTTTGATCACCTATTACAATTAATTTTTCATAAAAAGAATAATCAATTATATTATTTTCATTATTTAAAGAATCATTCTCATCCATTTATATATTTATTAATTATTAAATTCAATTTTCTCAATTTTTGTTAAAAAAATAAATAATTAGAAATTACAAATAAACAAAATAATAATTTTTTTTTAAAATAAGTTAATAATAGATGTTTAAATGTCCAGAATGTGAAAGTATTCTCCCAAATTCAAGGAGAATTTATCATGAATTTCAAGAATGTAAAGTTAGATTAAATTCAAATAAAGGAGGTCCACAAAATTCAAATATAATAGAAAATAATAATAATTATGATAACGATTTAGAATATGCTATTAAACTTGAAAAAGAAATAAATGGAGAAAGAAATCCGATAGGTGATTCAACGTTTGCCAAAAATTTACAAGAAGAATTAAATAATGAAGATTTAGAAAATAGTAATAATTTTAATATAAATGAATCTCATAATAATAATAATAATTTTAATTTTGGAGAATCATATTTAAGTGGAAGTAATATTTCTAGAACAGTAGTAAATAATTATAATCAAAGACACAATAATAGAATTCAAATAAGAAATAATAATAATAATAATAATAATAATAATAATAATTATAATAATAATAATAATAATAATAATTATATTAATAATAATAATAATAATAACAATAGAAACAATCATCAGAATACTAGAATTCAAATAAGAAATAATAATAATAATAATGGAAACAATCATCAGAATAATAGAATTCAAATAAGAAACAATAATAATAATAACAACAATAATAATAATTACAACAATAATAATAATATTAATAATAATAATAATATTAATGGAAACGAACATCAAAATATTAGAATTCAAATAAGAAATAATAATAATAATAACAACAATAATAATAATAGAATTCAAATAAGAAATAATAATAATAATAATAATAACAACAACAATAATAATAATAATAGAATTCAAATAAGAAATAATAATAATAATAATAATAATAACAACAATAATAATAATCCCGTAATTATAAATAATAATTTTAGAATAGTAGACAGTTTAGAATTATTCAGAAGAAATCATAATAACCAAAATAACCAAGGAAGAATTCAAAATAGACCTAGAGTAGTTCCTCCAATACAACCATTAAATCCTTTAAGAAGAATAATTCCAAATCAAAATAATTCAAGTGATGAAGATAACGAAGAATCAGAAGTGAATATAAATCCAAGAGTAATTCATTTAGAAGGATTAGGAGAATTAGCAATGTTAGTAGCAATATTAGATTTATTAAATGGAGAAAAAGATCATCCAGTAACAGAAAAATTATTAAATGACTTACCAGAAATTCCAATTCAAAATGTAAATAAATTAGAAAGTGATAAGAAAAGATGTAATATTTGTTTAGAAGACTTTGTCAATGGAGAAAATGTTCTTGTTCTTCCTTGTTTACATATTTATCATACAAATTGTATTAAAGAATGGTTTAAAAATAATAATACTTGTCCTTTATGTAAATCAGAAATTACTGAATCAAAAGTATATGGACCAGAAGGGAAAGATGAAACTCCTGGAATGCCTTCCCAATAATTAATTTATTATTAAATTTTTTGAGAAAAATTAATATTTTATTTTCTTTTTATATTAAAAATAGATTTTAATTTTAAATTTTAAATATTAATATTTTTTTAAATAATTATTAAAATCTGAAATTTATTTAATATTTATTAAAATGATTATTCATTTTAAATTAATTAATTATAAAAATTGTTTAAATCAAATAATGTTTTATAGTTTTTTTATCTTAAATACTTATTTTCATTTTAAAAATTCTTCAAATTTTTATAAAGATTATGTTCATAAAATAAATTTAAAAAAATTATTTTTAATTTTTTTTTCTTTTTTTGATAATAACTCATAATAAAGTTTGTTTTTTGAGAATAATATATATTTCATAAACTTTTGTTAAATCTTAGTCTTATCAATTTATTAATAATAAAAATGCTATTTATTGTATTTCTTCATATATTTCTAAAGATATATAGTATTTTTTTATTATATTTTTATAATTATGAACATGAGTTCATATTTTTTGAATAAATAAAATTAGAATTTTTTAATTGTTTAAATTTGATTTATTAATCTGAAGATAAATTTAAATTGAATATATTTAATAATATATTTGTAATTTTTTGATAAATATTAATTATATTTAATGGAATATAAAGTTCTTTTTAAAGAAAATTACTATAAAGTTTCAGTTATCCCAGAACTTAAAATAAAAAATCATCCAATAACAATTAAATATTTAATAGATTCTATAATAGAATATTCAAATAATTATAATCCAAATAATTCTTATATTTTTCAATGTAGATGTGGAGAAATAATATCACAAGAAATCCCGCTAAAAAATTTTAAATGTAAAGGTGATCATTCGGATTATCCAAAAAACGAAAATAATCTTTTTCTCCTTTCAGAAATACCTAAATTTAAAAAATTAACGCCAAAAAAAGTTGATATATTTGAACAATTATCTAAAGCAACAAATGCATCATCGAAATTAAAAATACCACAAATTGAAACAAATAATAATAATAATAATGATAATTATAATAATAATAATATTAATAATAATATAATAAGAATTAGAAGAAACGGAATTAATAATTTAGTTTTAGAACCTCATTTACTAAATTTATTTGAAAATAATCATTTTATTCCAAATTATGATATAAATTTATTTAATAATATATCAGAAATGGGATTTGATCCAAATCGTATTAGAATTAGTTTAAGATTAACTTTCAATTCATTTGAAGAAGCAATTATGATGTTAATTGATTCTCAAGATAATTTTTGGGAACAATATGCTAATTTAAGTGGTGAAAATAATAATATAATTGGAATAAACATTAATCCATTTTTTCATTTACATAATCTGAATAATAATAATAATAATAATAGTAATTATAGTAATATAAGTAATAATAGTAACAACAGTAATAATAGTAATAACAGTAATAATAGTAATAATAGTAATAACAGTTATACTTTTAATGAAAGTGATAATGATGAAAATTAATTTTTATTATATTTTAAAAAGTTATTTATTCGCATTATTATAATCTATATAAAATAAATTATAATTAAATATTGTTATTAAAATTCAAATCTTCTATTCTTTGTTGTAAATCAGTAAAAGAAAATTCTGGAATTTCTGATGTTGAAATAATTATATCTTGGAATTGATTTCCACATATCATTTGAGCATATTCAGTTATTGATAAATTTTTAATTAAATTTTCATATTTTTGCTTTATTTGTTTATATTTCTGATTACTTAACTTATTATTTTTATACAATTTTAAAATTGTTTTCTTTGCATTAGCTATTAATTTTAATAAACAAATAGTATCTCTTTGACATTCAATATCCATTTTTCCATGATGAGAAACTAATTGTTTTTTTGTTCGATAACATAAATCACAATTAGGATGTTTACATTTAAATTTTTTTTCACAATCTTTATCAATATTAGTTCTTAATAAATGAGTTTCAAACATAATTGGATTATTATGATTATTTTCATTCATTTTAAAAACAGGAGCAGAATAATGTTTAAATACTCTTTTATTACATTCACAATCATTATTTAAAATTTTTATATTATTAACATAATTATCATTTTTTATATTACTATCATCAAAAAAATAATTTCTATTTTCATTATTTATTATAATTTTATTTCTAGCAGTTTTTTTACCTAATATTTCACATTGACAATTTAAATTATTTAATAAAGGGTTTATATAATAATTCATAGTAGTATAAGGTTTATAATAACCAGTTGAATAATAATATGTATCACTTGTTTTAATTGGATTATTTTGATCACTTATATTTTGATATGAAAATATTGTATTATTTGATTGTTCATTTATTAAAGGTTGATATGATAGTTGAGCAAATAAATTTTCATCTTCTTGAATCGGTTGAATTATTGTTTGTTGAGGAATTATTTGAGGAAATATTGGAATTGAATTTGTGAATAGTTTTTCATTTTGAACTTTTTCATTTAAAGATGATAAAAGAGATAAATTCATCATTAATTGCATTTGCTTTGTGGGATCTAAATTAGGATTCATTTTTATTTTTTTTATTTATTTGTTTTATAGTTATTTATTACTCAGAAGATTTTTGAAAATGAAATTAATTAGATGAATTATAATATTCTAAAAATATTTATATTTTTTACATTAAAAAAAAAAATTATACTAACAAAAATAAAAAAGTTAGAATTACATTAATGTAAATTAATAAAAATATTTTTATGCTTCAAAAATAATTAAATATTTTTTAAGAATAGAATTATTAATTTTAAGTCACAAAATTATAGGAAAAAGTCAATTTAATAAATTATTTATATATTTTGATTATATTAATTGATTAGATTAAATTATTAAATTTAAGGTTATTTTTAGTATAACAAATAAAATTTTTTAATTTTTTAATATATCGTTTTTAATAAATTAAAAATAAATTTTTTAATTTTAAAAAAAGAATTAAGGTTCTTTTCCATTCATATCTTCATAAATAGAAAACATATTATTAAGTATTGAACTAATTTCATGAATAATAACATAATGTTCTTTTTCTTCTTCAGTAGATTTAGGATATCTATCAGGATGATATTTAACAACTAAAGTCCTAATAAAATTTTTATTATCTTTAGTATATTCTTCATCTATATTTTTTTTAGGTTTATATCCTTTATAAGGATATTTCTCTAATATAAATTTAATAAAAGTTAGATTAGACTCATCTTTCTTTTTATATAATTCTTGAAAAATTCCTTCTTTTTTCTTTTTTAATTCTTCTCTATATTTATCATCATTTCTTTCTTCTTCTTTTTCTTCTTCATTTCTTATTTCTTGTAAAATATTAACAGCATTAATATACCATTTTTCTTTTCCTACATTTTTAGGAGCAAGTGACAATCCTAAATTTACTGCTTGTGTTACATATTCTTTTATTTTTTGTTTTTTTTTCTTATTTTTATATACTCTATGCATTATATATGCTATATTTGAATAACAAATTGCTTCTAATTCAATGTCTAATTTATTTTTTCCTATTTCATTTAAAGCATTTCTATAACATGTTAATGCATCTGCTATATCATCCATATCTATTTCTTCTTTTTCTAATAAACCTTCTTTTAAATATTTATCTCCTTTATCTATTTCAATTTGAGCATCTATTCTTTTTATATAATAATTTGATGAATCTAATACATCTTTTATTTCATCTTTTGTTAATTTATCAATATTTAATTCATCCAATTTTTTTGGTTCTAATTCATATTTTACTTGAATATCAAAAGCAGTATAAAATATATTTTTTGATTGAACAATTTTCCCTGAATCATATAATTTCAAAGCATCAATAAAATAATGTCTCATTAAAGTTCCTATTAAAGAATAATAAGTTTGTGTAAATCCTTTGAAATAATCAATCATTTCATATACACTTTGTCCAATATCTTTTAAAGGAATTTCTCTTATAACATTTATTGCATTTGAGCTATAAAAATCTTCTTTTGTATCATTAACTATTTGAGAATATTTCATATTGTTTGATAAAACTTCCATAAGTTTTGTTGTATAATAAACATAATTTCTATGAATATCTTCATGATGAAGTTTATCTTTTTCAATTCCTAATATTAACTTATCTAAAGTATCTTGAAGTAATTTTGATGATTCATATTTTTCTTCATCAGTAGTTGCTAAATAAATTGATTCTTGGAATAAGGGAATTGCTTTACTTAAATTTTTTTCATTTACTAGATTAAAAGTGTTTTTGTCATATTTATTTAAAAATACTAATCCTTCTTCTCTCTTTTTTTTAAAAAGATCAGACATTTTTTATTATATTCAAATATATATTATAATTTATTTTAAAAATAAATTAATTTTTATTTATATTTAATATTTTTTTCCCTATTTAGGAATTTAAAAAAAATAATTTAAAAATTATATTCATCTTCTTCAGTATATTTAATATTATTATTATTAACTAAATTATTATTGAAACTTTCATTATCTAATCCTTCAATATTATCAATATTTTCAATATTGTCAATATTTTTATTTTTTCTTTTAAATTTATTTTTATAATATTCCTTATTATCATATCTATCAGTATCAATATTATTTAAAATATCTGTATCAATTTCTTCATGTTGACCTAAATCTAAATTATTATTTAAATCAATACTTTCTAAACCTTCAACTGTTTCATTATAATTTAAAGGATTTTCTCCTAATTGAATTTGTAATTTATTTATTTCATCATCTTTTTTTTGAATTAAATCTTCAAATTGTTTTGTTAATTCGTTTATTTCATTATCTTTTTTTATATTATCTTCTAATGCTTTTTTAATTTCTAAATCCATTTCTTTTTCTTTATTTTCTTTTTTTATTATTTCTTCTTCATCTTCTTCAATTAAATCATTTAATTCTAAATCATTAATTTCTTCTCCTTTCTTTAATGCATTTGATATTTTTTCATTTTTTATTTTTAACTCTTTTATTTGATCTTCTTTATCTTCTAATAATCTTTTTAATTCTTCATTCTTTTCAATATTATTTTGAAGTTTTTGAGTAAATTCTTTTTCTTTTAATAATAAATCTTTTTTATTTTCATATTTATTATCAATTTGTTGTTTCATATCTTCATTTATTTGAGTTATTCTATTTATATCATTTGTTATTTTTAAAATAATATCATTTAATTGTTTGATTTGTGATTCTTTTGAAAATAAATTATTTTCTTCAGATAATAATTTTGTATTATTCTTATTTGCATTATTATTTATATCATCTTTTTCTCCTTTTAATTTAGTAATTGTTAACTTTAATGATTTTATTAATTCTTCATTATCTACTTTTCTTATTTTACAAGATTCAATTAATAAATTCAAATCTTTTTCTTGTGATAGTAAATTATCTAATTCTAATTTTAATTCTTCATATTTTTCATTTAATTCTTTATAATTTTCTTGAAGTAAAATTATATTTTTTTCATTTTGTTGATTAAAAACTTCAATTTCAGCATTTATTCTACTAGATTTCTCAATCTCTAATAATCTTTCTCCATATTTTGAATATAAATCTTGATTTTCTTTTTTATATTTATTGATTTTTTCTTCTAATAATATTATTGAATCCACTATTTTCAAATTTTGTTCTGTTGTTTCCTTTAAAGTTCCTTTTATATTCATTATAAATATTTTTAAATTTTTATCGAATTTTGAAAATATTGAATTTGTAGTTGATAAATTTTTAGTTTGACTTTCATAATTTCTTATTTCTAATTCTAAAATTTTATTTTCGTTTCTTAAATCATTATTTGATTGTTTTAATATATTATTTGTTAAGGTAATTTTTTCTATTTCTTTTGCCATTGTAATTTCATCATAATTAATATTATTTATGTTAATATCATCATTTATATTCTTGTTGAAAGATTTCTTTTGATTCATATTATTTTGAATATTTTCATTATAATTTATATTTTTAAAATTATCTTGAGACATATTTATTTCTTCTGAGAAATCATCTAAATCAAAAAGATCTTCATCATTATGAACAGAATGATTAGAAGAATTTTTAGAAATACTATAATCATCTTTATAATCAATATTAGTCATTGGTTGAATTATTTCATCATCAAAATTACTGAAATTTTTCTTATATATTTCATTATTATTTATATTATAATTTTGAGATAAATTAACATCATTAGTTAAAATTTGAGCTTCTCTTATTACATTTCTAAATTCTTCTAAAATTGGGTTTTTTGGTTTGTTATTTATTGGAATATTATTATTAAACATTATAGGAGATTGATATAATATATCTGATTGATTTAATCCTTGTATTGTTCTATAAGTATTATCATTTGAAAAAAATGGATTCATTCTTTTTGCAGAATTTATTTGATTTTTAATCATGTTATATTCATTAAATACTGAATCAATTTCTCTTCCTAAATTAATTCTATTCATTATTTAATTTAAAATTTATACAATTAAAATTTAAAAATTTTGAAAATATAAATTAATAAGAATTAATTATTTTAATATATTTAATTATATATTAACAACAGCAAAACCAACTTTTAGATTCCATTTTTTTATCTTTATCCTTATCTACAACTTTAACAATCCTTTTATAAGGAGTATCAAATGTATATCCATTATTATATTTATTCTCTTTAAAAATAGGAAAAAACCATTTCCATTTTTCATCCATTCCAACAACAGTTTTAAACATAAAAAATTTATGAGTTTTTGCATAAAAAGGGCAATTTTCATCATTATCATAAATAGTAGATTCAACATTAGTAACATTATTAAATAAACAAAACATTTGAGTAATAAACAAACTACCAACAGAAATAGTTATAGCAATAGAAATACAAGAAGAAACAATAATCCAAATAGGTTCTTTTAATTCTTTAATAAGTTGTAAATATAAATAATCACTATTAAAATCAATAACTTTCATTGGTCTAAAAATTAAATAAATAAATCTTTTTAAAAATATATTTGCAAAAATACAAGGAGTTGCAATTGCATCACCAATTGTACCATAGAATAAAAATAATAAAAATGATTTTTGATTATAATATCCTACACAATTAAATATCCATGGACAATGATGATCCATTTTTAATATACATTTACCACATGTTGAACAATGATGTGCTCTTAATGGACGATTTTTATTACATTTTTTACAAAATGTTTTTTCATTATTATTTAAACGATTTACCATATTATCAACTAATGTTCCTGGATTTGTTAACATTGATTTAATGTGACAATAAAATGTCATAAAAGCACAAAAGTAAAAAGAAATTGAAATTATAAATTTTAAAAATGGTCTATTTTGTAATAGGAGATCATTATAGTAAAAATAAGAAGTAAAACATGAAACTACTATATATATTATTGACCATACTAATGGGACACATGTAAAATATAATATGTACCATTTTTTGTCTAAATTTGAATACATTTTTTATTTAAATGATCACCAATTTTTTTTTTGTATATTTAATTTCATAATATTTAATTTAAATAATTTATAAAATTGAATTTTATTTTTATTTATAAAAAATTTTATTAATTAATTAAACATTCTTTTATAAAATGCTCGAGTTCACTAAAGAATTGAATTAAATTTAATCCTTCAATATTTTTTCTTAAATTATAATTTATTCTATCTAAATTACTTAATTTATAAAAAAAATCAAATATTATATCATATTTTTTTAATTTTTCTTCTCTATTTAAATCAACTCCATAACCAAACTTACTTTTTTTTGCAGAAATAATTCTATCATAATACATTTTTAAAATAACCCAAGCAGAATTAATTCCAGTTTTAAAATAAATATCATATTTCGAATCACATAAATTGAAAATTATAGGAAACAATCTTATTACATCATCAGTATTTAAATTAAAAGAATTTAAATCTTTATTAATTATTCCATAAATAAAAAAATCATTGGCAACACCTAAATCTTTACAAAGATAAATTTGTCCTATTGCATCATTATAATAATTATTATTATAATAGCTGACAACATTATTTAAACCTTTTATTCTTTTTCTTAAAATTGAACAAAATTGTTCATTTTTTTCTTTGATTTCATTCATTATTGATAAATCATTTGTTTCATTTATATATTCCTCATAAATAAATGATTCATTTCTCTTTTTATTATTCCCTTCAACAAAAATAGCACTTTTACATCTTTTAATATTAATATTATCAAAATTACTTTTTTGACCTATACAATTTAAATCAATCCCTTCAAAAATACTTTTATTTTTATTAAAATATTTTTTTTTCCTATTATTATACATTTTATTAAAATAATAAACAAAAATAAAAAAAATAAATATTAAAAAATATAACTTTCAAATAAATTTTAAAAAAAATATGGAAGATGAAATAGATAATTTAAACTTTGAAGATTCTGACGAAGACTATGATCCAAATGATCCAAACAGGCCAAAAAAGAAAAAAGTAATAGAACTATCAGATCAAGAAATAGAAAAAATAAAAAGTACAATAGAAGAAATGAAAAAAAATAAAGTTCAACCTCAAATAAGTGTAGGTCGAGTATATGACAAACCAGGATTTGTATCAAAGCCTGCAAAAATAATATATAAAGATTTTGAAATAGGAGTTAAAATGTCTCAAACAATAACAATAACAAATTGTTCATATTCATTTAATAGTTTTCAGTTACAAAATTTAGATGATGATATTATTGATTTTTTTGAAATTGACTATCAATCATGTGGAAGAATTCCAGCAGGAATTTCTACTAAAATGACACTTCATTTTACTCCAGTTGTAAATAAAGATTATCATTCTTCATTAAAATTATTAAGTGAAACTGGAATGTGTGTTATACCAATTGAATGTTATTGTAAAAAATGTTTAATTAGTTTTGAAAATGAAAATATTGATTATGGAGAAGTTATTTTAGGACAAGAAATTATTTTACCTTTAGTTGTTAAAAATGATGGTGCATTACAATGTAAATTTACTATTGTTGATGAAGATAAAGAATTATTAACTAATAAAGAAGATGAAGATGAAAAAGAAAAAGATAATGATTTAGATTCTAGTTATAAAGATTTTATTGATAGAAAAATTATTTTACATAAAGAAGATTATTTAAATGATAAAGGAAATGATGATGGTATTATTGATATTATTAAAAAAAAAAGAGTTGATGAATATAGAATTAAAGTAATTCAAGAAGAAAGGGAAAATTATGAAAAAGAAGAAAAGGAAAAACAAGAAAAATTAGAAGAAGAATTAAAAAATAATCCTAAAGCTGCTAAAGATAAAGGTAAAAAAAAACCTGGTAAAGAACCAGAAATTGAATTAGTTGATGGTATTCCTAAAGAAAGAATGGAAGAAGTTGAAAAAAAAGTTGAAGAATTTTCACAAAATTTTAAAATTAAAGATGAAGAAGATCAAAAACAATATGATGAAATGTTAGCTAAGATTCAATTTGATAAAATGAAATTTTATATGTTAAAACAATTAAGATATCCTTTACATGGTCAATTTAATGGTTATTCTAAAAAAAATGTTTCTATTATTTTAAATGCAAAATATATTGGAGAATATTCATTAAAATGTTTTATGAAAATTGAATATAAAGGACAAATTGAATATAAAGAATTTAATATTTCATTTAAAGTTGTTGATTTACCTATTTATTCTGAGAAAAAAATATATGATTTACATCATATTATAATTAATGAAATATTTAGAGAAAAAATTGTTTTGGTTAATAAATCTAATTATGCTTATAAACTTCAAATTTTTTATCATAGGGATTTAAGTGATTTTGTTGAATTAAATCCTTCTTTAGGTTATATTCAAGCAAATTCAACTTTTGATATTTGGCTTAAATTAAAAGTTGATAAAACTATAGAAAATTTAATTTCATTTTTCAAAGGTCAAGATACAAAAGATAATATTGAATATAATTTCCCTTTAAAAATTGTATTAAACAATATTAAAATTCCTTTAATAACAATAATTCATTTTTTCTTAACAGGAGACAAAATAATAATATCAGATAAAATGATAAATTATGGTAAAAGATATTTAGATGAAAAATCCAAAGTAAAAATATCATTAGAAAATACAAGTCTTTTACCAATGAAATATGGTTTTATAATGTTACCAAAAGAATTTACAGTAAGATTAAATATAGATAATATATTATCAAAAGAAAAAACATTTGTTAATATAATTTATGAATCAAAAGACGGTTTCACAGGTCATAGAGAAGGAGACATTTTTTGCAGAGTAATAACAGATGATTTAACAACTCAAAATATAAAAATAAAATATCATATTGAATTAGTTAATCCAGAATTAGAATTAAAACCAAAAAAAATTTGTTTTCAATCATTACCAGAAGGAGAATTTGAAGAATTAAGAATTTTAATAACAAATAAATCAGAATTTAAAAGTTTTGATTGTGAATTTTTAACACCACCAAAATGTATAAGTGGATTAACAATTATGCCAAAAGTATTTACAATTCCTCCAAAAGGTTATACTACAAGTATAATTAGATTTGATAGTGCAATGAGAGAATATGGTCCATTCACTTATGAAGAAATTGAAAAAGAATTAGGAATTAAATTATCTGATGGTTTAAATCAATTAGAAAAAGATATTCCAATTGAAGGAAATGAAAATAAATTACTTGAAGAAAAAATTAAAAAAGAAGTTGAAGATACTTTAAATAATGCAGAAGATGCTGAAGGAGGAGGAAAAAAAGGTAAGAAAGTTGATAACAAAAAAGAAGTTAAAAAAGAAGCTCCTAAGAAATTAGATCCTAAAAAAGATAAAAAAGCAATTGAGGAAGAAGAAAAAAAAAAAAAAGAAGAAGAAGAACAAAAATTAAAAGAAGAAGAAGCTAAAAAAGAAGAAAGATTAAAAAATTTCAATTTAGAAGAAGAATTAAAACATTTTGGAGCAGAAACAATATTTAAAAATATAGAAAATGATAGATCATGTCATTGGAAATTTATGATTCCATTATTTTATAGAAATCATATTGATAAAGAACAAATAAGTTCAATAGATCAAAATAATATTAAATTAAAAACTTCATTTTTAGAAGTTCACACATGTTGTGTAGAAAAAACATTAGTTTTTGATAAAACAGAAATAGATTTTGGTGAAGTAAGTGTAGAAACAAGAAAAACAATAAATTTAATATTAACAAATAAAAGTAATAAAGTAGCAAAATTAAAAATGAAACCATTAATATTAACAAATTGTTTTAGAATAGTAAATGCAATAAGAGATATTCAACCACAATCATCATTTATATACATTGTTGAATTTTTACCATTAAAAGATTTACCTTATTTTGATGATTTTACAATATATACAAATGAAACTCAATCAACTGTTCATTTAAAAGGAATTGGTGTTAAACCAGAAGTAACTACAACTGTTAATGATGGTATTTTATTTATGGGAAATTCTGTTATGGGAAATACAATTGAGAAAACTTTTGATATTATAAGTAAATCAAATTTTAAAATAAGTTATGAAATTAAAAGTATTAAAACAGGAAAAAAGAATAAAACTGGATTACAATCTTTTTGTTATGTTCCATATACTGGTGATATTGAACCAAATGGTAAAGTTACTATAACAGTTACATTTAATGGTGATCATCAAGATTTTGAAAATTATTTTGATTTTATATTAATTGATGTTCCTAATCAAAAAGTAGAAAATAAAATTTTAGTAACTGCATATTGTTGGGAAAGACAAGTTTATTGGAAAGAATTAGTAGATATAAAATATCCTGATAATTTATTTTTAACAAAAGTAATTGAACAAGATGTTTTTGTTGATTGTTTGAAATTAAAATCTACATCATTATCATCTAATAATGATAGAATTGTATTAATTTTTACTCCTGAAAATACAATTCAATTATCAAAAGAAAAGAATCAAATGAGTAGTAGTAAAGGAATGAAAAGTGAAAAAAGCGAATCTAAAAAAGAAAGTAGACAAGGAAAAAAACCAACACAAGATGAAAAGAATAAAAAAGGAAAAGAAGATAATAAATTAGGAGATGGTGTTGAAATAAATGAAGAAAATGAAAGATGTTTTAAGAGAAAATTAGTTATTGGAAATTGTAAATTAAATGATGCTAAAAGTGAAAAAAATGGTAATTATGAAATTATTTTAGATAAAGATTGTTCTTATTTTACTTGTGATAATCCAAAAGGTGCAATTAATTCTGGAAGTGAAGTTATTTTAACTTTTACTTATAAAAAACCTGAAGGTGATCCTTTAACTAAAGATATTAAATGCTTAAAAGGAATTGGAATGTGGGTTGAAGCAAAATGTGAATTAAAAATTAATGGTGGGTTTATTCAACCTAATATGCCTGATAATGTTTCTGTTGATGTTATTTTGAGAGCTTATGTTGAACAGATTTAAATATTCAATTTGCTATTATATTAATACAGATATAAAATTTTTAAAAAAAATTATTTTTATTTTTTTTCTTTTTTTAAGTATAGAATTTAGTATTGCTTTTATTTTTTTTAATCTTTTAATTTTTATTTACATAAATTATGGTAATTACTAGATATAAATATCTTATATTAATTAATATCAACTTTATATATTGAAAGATTTTATAATAAATGTATTTTCTTGTTTATTTTCAATAAATGATATTTTAGGATATCTTTTTTGTAAAAAATGGTAAATATGAATGAGGAATTTCAATATTAATATTAGAATTATCAGTATTAATAAAAAATGAAGGTTTTTTTAATCCTTTATAATTTTTAGCATGT
>JAJMZS010003153.1:0-37733 GCA_023807205.1 Isotricha prostoma
TTTTAATGCTTCAATAACAGAATTTCTTTGAAATAAATCAATAGAAAAATCAATTAATTCCATAATTAAACCTTCCATTCCATTTAATTCTTCATCATCATCACTTTCATATCCATGTTCATAAATATGATTTTCTTCTTCAATTGTAATTTCTTCTTCTTCAGTATATTCAATTTCTTTATTAAATATAATTGAATTACCATAAAGTGATAATTCTAATACAATTAAACGCCATGTTGGTTCAATTAAAATATTAAAAAATTTACTTGAATAAATTGGCATATCACGAACTAAAATATCTAAAATTCTAATTGTCCATTTTTTTATATCAAGTAACATTTTTGGATTTGATACTAAAATTGAAGTAAAAAGTGATATTGAATTTTCCATTAATGAATTTTTATCAAGTGATTTTTCTAATAATTCAATATCATTACCATCAGCATATGATAATTTATTTAAAAATAAAGAAATAATAATTAAACATTTTTCTCTATTTTTTTGATTATTTTTTGATATTTTAAATATATTTATTATTACTGGAAGTACATCACCTGTAATAATTGCACAAGCATCATCACATTCATTTAAAACAGAAATTAATATTTTTAATATTGTATCTATTTCATTTTCATTTGGATTTATTTCATTATTTGAATTTAATTTATCTAATAATATTTTTATGAAACTTTCATAACAATTTGGAAATTCTTTTCCTGCGATAAAACCAAGTGATTTTGCAGTAAAATTTTTAAGAAAATAATCTTTCATTGATATATTTGATAAAAAATATGAAACTATTTCTAATATTTCTTCATTTGTAATATATGTATTATAGTTTTTTTTTAAGAAATTTATAAAACAAATTGCTGAAAGTTTTTTTTTATTTTTATTTTTTTCTTTTTCTGATTCAAATGATATTTTTAATAAATTATAACAGAAATTTATTTGTGATTCATCTTCACATAATATTGTATAACCATTTTGAAGTTTTTTTGGATCATCAATTAATGATTGTATTTTTTTTGATAGTTCATCATAAGAATTTAAAATTCTTTTTTGAGATTGATTTTGTGTTGATTGGGATGATTGATTCTCATTTTTTTCTTTGTTTTCTGAATTGTTTTTTGACATTTTTTATATTTAAAATTTTTGAATAAATTATTTTAAGATTTTTTTAAGAATTTAAATTTTAATATAAAATTAAAATATTCTTTAAAATTTAGAAAAAAAAAGTATATTTAAATTAAATAAATAATAATTCTTAATAGTTTTTATTTATACATATATAATTTACATTATCTTTTATATTTACACTTTTATTTTTATTCAAATTTTATCCAATTACTAAATTTTAACTAATTTCGATTTTTAAATTATGTTTTAATCAAAAATAAATATTATAAAAAAATAATAATCAACTATATTAATGAGTAGAGAACAAGTAAATTCTATCAATTTAAACACTATTGATATTTTTACCAAAGAAAAAGAAACAAAAGAAGAAGAAAAAGAATTAAATATAAAAACTCCAAAAAAAATAATATCAAAATCAAATATAAAATCAGATAATAATATTAAAAATAATATAATAAATAAAATAGATGTTCCGCCTTATAAATCAAAAGACAATGATAATGAAAAAAAAATAAAAGAAAAAGAAAATATAATAAAACAAACAGAAAATTACAAAAAAGAAGAAAATAAAAAAATAAAAGAGAAGCAACCCCAAAGAAAAAAAGAATGGAAATCTTGGTCATCACAAGAAAAATTAATGTTTTATGAATTAATAGCAAATGGAGGAAATTATTCAAGTTTACAAAAATTATTTAAAACAATGAATGATGTAAAAATTTTTTTTATAATTTTTATTTTTAGAAAATAGGAACAAAAAGTACAGAAAAAATAAGAGATTTTTATTATAGAATGTTAAAAAATGTAAATTTACTTTTAAAAAAAGTTGGTGATATAGGAATTTATAGTAGAAATAGAGATGAAGTAATTTTAGCATTAAGTTGTTATGGAAAATTATTTACATCTTCACCACAAAAAAATGTAAAATTAAATTTATATTATTTGAATAGAAATGGGATATGAAAAGATTAAATAAACATCCAAGAATTTTTAAAAAAGTTGCAAATACACTTAAAAAACTTATCCAAAAACAAATAAAATTAGTTAGAAGTAAAATGATTAATGTAAAAAATAATGGCGGAAATAAAAATAATACAAAATCTTATTCTGGAAATAAAATTATTCATAATAATCAAAAACAAAATAAACCAATTGCTAATAGTAATAATGAACAAACTGATTTTTCAAGAATTATATCAATTTCTGCTTTTAGAAAAATCCCTTATGATAATTTTATTTTAAGATTAATTCCTTATGATAATAAAACTTATATTAATATGTTAAAAAATAATTATTCTCCTAAAGTTTTAATTATTGTAAGTGATTTTAAATCAATTCATTTTATTTTAAAAATACTTTCTGAAAAATGGAAAAATATTCCTAAATTAAATCCAAAAATGACACTTTATTTAATTCCAATTTCTGAATTTTGGATTCCACATGAATTAATATATTTTTCTTTAAATGATAATAAAAGAGCATATGATATTGGTGATATTTATACTGCTTATGGTTCACCTAAAACTAATGAATTAATTATGAATTATCAATGGACAGATGAAATAAAAAAATTTCCTATTGATAATGATAAAGAAAAAGATAATAATATTGAAAAAAATAATATTGAAAATTATAATATTTCAAATAATTATCAAAATAAAAATATTAATAATCAAATTATTAATAATGAAATAAATGATAATATTAAAATTTCAGATGAAGAAAATTTAAATAAAGTTAAATTAGAAAATATAAAAGAAGAAGATGAAAGTTCAAAAGATAATGTAAGTGAAGAATATTATAATACTGATGATTCTTGTCCTTTATTAGAAAGTGATTTAAATATGTTTGATCCTTTAGAATTTTTAGGAATTGATGTAGAAAAAAAAAATAATGAAGAATTAAAAAGTAATTCAAGTAGAATAAGAACTCCTTCAGTAAGTAAAAAATTTTATGGAAAAAAAAAAAGAAAATTAGCTTTTGTTAATAATGTTGAACCAAATAATCAAATTGTAAATAATCAATTTATTTCTAATAATAATTTAACAAATAATAATAATAATAATGATAAAAATGAAACTAATAAAACTAATAAAAGTATTAAATCTAATTCTCATTTTAGAACAGGATATAATGAAATTTTTTCACAGAATTTACAAAATGAAAGTATGATTACTTATACTTCTAATAATTTAAATAATAATAATCTTTCTCATATTTCTTCTCATATTAATATTGAAAATAAAAATAATAAAACACCAAAAAAAAAAATTCCTTTTATTAATAATGTTACAAAAAATGAAATTAAAAAATTAGAAAAAATGAATAAAGAAAAACAAAATGAAGAAATAATAAATCAAAAAGAAAAAGATGAATTAAAATTAAATAATAATATACCAATAAAAAATGAAAAAAATGATTTTTTAAAAACAAATCCTTTTATTTCAAAAGAATCATCCCCAATAAAAAGATATTTTACAAATAATAATACATCATTATTTAATTTTCAAAAAAGTTCTATTTTTCAACCAAGTATGGGAGTAAGTCAATTTTTAAATCAAGATAATTCAATGAATATAAATACAAGATTAAATATTGATAATGATTATTTTAATTCTAATAATGGTTTTAGAACAATTTTTGAAACAAATTTATTAAAAAGTGATTATGGAAATAGTAATTTATACAAAAATGATTTTTCTAGATTTTCTAATCATTTTTATAATAATCCTAATTATAGTCAAATTACTGATTCTAGTCATTTAAAAGGAAATAATGAAAAAAATAATATTGAAGATAATTTTATTTTAGGTAAAAAATATAAGAGAAAAGATAAAAAAAAAGATAAGAAAAATAATTTAAATGATGATGATAGTGAAAAAAAACAAAAAGTTAAAAAGAAAAAAATTCAAAATAATATTAATAATAATATTAATATAAATATAAATAATAATAATATTAATAATAATAATAATGAAAATAGAATATTTAATACATTTCCTCCTCAGTTTTTTTCTCAAATACCAAAAAATATAGATATTCCATATCCTTCACAATTTATTGAAAAATGAATTTATAATAGATTTTTATAATTAAATAAAAAAACAATTAAAAAAAAAATTTATAAAATAATTATTATAATTTATAATATTATTATGAATTTAATATTAATCATAAATTGTTAAAAATGAACAATGAGTAAAATAAATAAATTCATTGTATTAATATAACATATAAAGACTATTTAACACACTTTATTAAATTCAAATATAATTTCCAACACTCAAAATTAAAATATTTTACATTACATTAAAAAAAAACCAAAAAAAAAAAAACCATTTTTTAATTAAAAATTTTCAGCCCAATTACAATCGTAATCACACTCTTTATCATCTTCATTATAAGAAGAAAGTAAAGAATCTTGATTTTTAATTTTATCTTCTAATTCTTTTTTAACATATAAAAGATATTGAATAGTATAATCTTTAAATTCTTTTAACAAAGGAGTTTTTGGAATATAAGGAGGAGTAATATTAAATTCAATTAAATCATCCCAATTAAAATCTTTAAACAAATTTAATTTTTTTGCTTTTTCCAAAGAACAAATTCTCAAATTAACTTTTTTATTAAGTAATCCATAAATTAATTGTAAAATATCAGAATCACAATTTTTAATAATTAATTCCTTTCTAATAACTTCTCTATAAACATCAATAGGATCTTTAGCATTTTTTCCAAAAGGATAAAAACCAAAATATATTTCATAAGCAATAATACCAATTGACCAATAATCACAAGAAAATCCATAACCTTTTCCAGATAAGACTTCAGGTGAAATATAATGTGGTGTCCCTGTTATTGTATTAGTAAAATCTTTTAATTGAATACTTGTTCCAAAATCTATTAATTTTAAATAACCATTTTCATTTATTATTATATTATTTGGTTTTAAATCTCTATGACAAATTCTCATTGAGTTTAAATAATCTATTATTAATAAAAGTGTTGCTATGTAAAATTTTGTTTCGTTTATATTTTTTAATTGCTTTTCTTGACGAAATGATAAATATTTATTTAAACATCTTCCTGGAATATATTCTAATAAAAAAAATATAAAATATTCTGTTTTTAATGTTTTTACTAATTTCATTATAAATGGATGTTCTAATTTTAATAAAATATTTCTTTCTTGTATGAAATATTTTATTAATATTTTTTGCTTATCTGCTGATTTTCTATTTACTGCTTTTATAGCAAAAAAATTTTTTAAATTATGTACTAAAGATACATTTCCAAATTTTCCTTTTCCTAATATTTTACAAAAAAATAAATCATTTAAAGTTAAATTAAAATTATCCTGTAATGAGATTTTTTTTGCTAAATATTCCAACATTCTTTTATCTATAATTGAATTAAAATCATCTTTAGTTAATGAAAATAAACTTAAATCACTTTCTGATATAATTGTTGCACTTCTTGGTTTATTTATTAAAAGAGATACTTCACCAAAACAATTTCCTTCACATAATTCTCTTACAAATTTTGATTTTTTAAAAACTTTAACTTTACCTTTTTTAATTAAATATAATTTTTCTCCCATTTCTCCTTCAGAAAATATAATTTCTCCCTTTTTAAATTTTTCTTTTTTCATTATTAAACAAATATCAATTAATTTATTTTCTGAAGTTTCATGGAAAAGAGTAATTTTTTTTAAATGAGTTACTCTATTAAATAAAGATAATACTTTTCTATTTTCTATTTTTAAATTTAATTTTGGTAATATTTCATCCCAATCAAATTCTAAAATTCTACATTCACCTTGACAAATAATATCATAATCTATTACTTTATTTGATTTAATTAATAAATCTCCAAATAATTGTTTTCTTGTTGCTAAAATTTCTCCTGTTGATGCATTTAATAAATTTCCAGTTAATAAAATATAAATTTTTTTTTTTACATTTTTATTATGTTCAATTAATAAATCATTATTTTCATATAAATGCATTTTACAACATTCAAAAATTTTATTAAAAAAAGTAGGATTGATTAATATTTTCATATATTTACTATTATAAAAAGCATCTTTAGTAATAGAAGATAAAATAATTTGTTTATAATCATTACCAATACATTCAATTAAAGTACTTTCTGAAATTTGATAACAAACAGTATTTTCAACAACTAAAACAGATAAAGTTCTATTTGTATTAAATAAAATTGCACTTTCTCCAAAATATTCCTTTGGACCTAATAATCTAATTTGTTTTTCTCCTTTAAAACATTTAACATAACCTTCTTTTATAATATAAATACTTTTTGTAAAATCTCCTTCATAAAGAATTGTTTTTCCTCTATCAAATTCACATTTTAACATTCCAATTGCTAATGAATTCATATTTACATTATCTAATAAATGAAAAATTGAAACTGCTTTTAAAAACGTTAATCTTTCTTTTAATTCTTCTTCATTTACTTTTGATACTATTTCTCTAAAAATTTTACCATTTAATAAATATAAAATACAATTTTCAATACATTTTACTGTTGCTGTTCTTTTTTTATTTTCAATTAATGCTAATTCACCGAAAGTTTCTTCTTGATTTATTATTTTTGAACCATAATCTGTTATTAGTTCTAATTTTCCTTCTTTTACTATATAAAAATAATTTCCTTTATCTCCTTTTTTAAATAATGTTGTGTCTTTCATTAATTTTCTCATTTCCAAAGAATCAATTATTTGAGATATTATTTCTGGATTTTTATTTTTAAATAAAAAATGATTTTTAATTGATTTTTCTATTATTACTTTATCTATATCGGTTATTATTGCTTTTGATATTTTTTTTTTTAATATATTTGTTTCATTTTCTTTTATTTTTGAATCTGAAGAATGTAATCTTAATAAATTTAAATGTTCAAAATTATTATATGATTTATGAGGCTGATTTACTTTTTTTCTTGTATTTTTTTTTTCTTTTACTACTGAAGTTTTATTTACATTTATTAAACGAAAATAAATATGTTTATCACTTTTTCTTGATATATATGGTTGAATTTTATATTCTTTATGTAATTTTATTTCTTTTTTTTCATCATTTTCATTTTTTATTATATTCTCTATATTTTCCTTATTTTCATCTATATTATTATTTATATTATTATTTTCAGTTTTAACTATATTGATTATGAAATTGTTTTTATTTTCATTTTCTATTGTGGGAATATTATATTTAATTATTTCATTATCAGATTTTTTTTTTTGAATAACACATCCCATTTTATTTTAAAAAATCTAAAATAAAAACCTTCAAAAAAAAAATATAACCTTATATTAAATAAAAACAAAATAAAAAATTTATAAAAAACATTAAAAAAAAAATCTCAAAAAAACTAATTAAAAAAACTAATAACTTACAATAAAAAATAATAAAAAAAAACAAATAAAAAAAAAAATGCTTCTCCAATCTAAAACATCAAACCAAACAGTTGCTCCCTTTATGACAAACGAAGAATTAAAACAAATTCTTCTCCCATTAATAGATCCTCAATATCAAATAAACATAAAAGACTGGTTATATTATGCAAAAAACAATGAAAAAAAAGGTTTATACATTTTATCAAAAGTAGTTCAACATAAAGGAGAAAAAATATTTAGAACACAATTAACAAAAACAAAAGAAGAAAAATACGATGTTAATAAATTAACATTAGAAGATGCATTTCGTCGTTATCAACAGAAAAAAATGCAATCATCATACACAGATTTTTTTGGTGGTTCAGTAGATGAAAAATTTAGATACAATAATATTTTTCAATATAAACAATTTGCTCATTTAAATTATGCAGAATTTATAAAAAAAGAATATTATCCTTATATTCAAAATTGGCTTTCAATGGAAAGAACAGAACAATATAAAGAATATGTTTTAGATTTTTTAAGATCATTTTTAGCAACAATTAGAGCAAATAGAAAATTCGTTACTCAATATAGAGAAGATTATCAAAATTCAAAACCATGGGATAAATTTAAGACTGAAAGTGCTAAAGTTGAAAGAGAAAAAATTCCTACTCATAATCCTACTATTGAAGAAATGCAAGCTAAATTAGAATTAGAAAGACAAAAAATTATTGATATGGAAAAAAATTCTGGTATTGTTTTTAATGATCAAATTTCTAATGCTGAAGAAATGAAAAAAAGAAAAGAAGAATTAGTTAATGGAAATAGAAATTTACTTAAAGGAATTTATGTTGGTGCTATTAGTTCTAATTATCAAGATTCGTTTAAAGGATTACAAAATAAATATCCATTTTCTGTTAAAAGTGACTTTTATACTAGTATGGTTAAAGGGATTATTCCTGATAAGTATACTATGGATTATCATAAAGAAGAAACTGTTATTAGTGAAGAATTGAAAAATAATGTTAGAAATATGCTTTTTCATTAAATGGTTTTTTATTAATCTATTTTTTTTTGTTTTGGTTTTTTTTTTTTTTTTTGGTTTTTAATGAATTGGGTTTTAGTTTTTAGATTTTTTTAATTGTTGGATTTTTTAATTTAGAATTTTTTTTTTTAATTTTTTTTAAATTAATTTTTTTAAATTTTATTATAATTGTTTTTAAAGGTTTTTCTTTATGAATATAATTATAATTTATAATACAAATTAAAAAATAATTAATTAAAATATATAAATACTTTTTCAGTAGGAAATATATAAAATTAACTAAAAAATATGTTCAAAAGTCTTTTAGATAATAACACAATAGAAAAAAATAATTCAAAACAAAATAATCAAAAGAAAAAAGTATCATTTTACATATCTGAAGAAGATATAAAAAACATCAAAGAATCTTCAATAGAAAAAAACAATTTAAACCAAAGTCCTTTTTCATCAAATAGTTTTTTAACTGAAGATTTAAAAAATTTAAATTTTACAATATCAACATCATTATCAAAAGAATTAAACAAAGAAACATCATTAGAAAATAATAATTCAACATTAGTAAAAAAAAATTTAAATAAGTTATATTCAACATTAGAAAATAATAAATTATATATTCAATATGGAAATGAAATTTTTGAATATGAAAAAAGAATGGATAAAAAATATAGAATTCATTCAAGTTTTATAAAAGGAAAACAAGTAACAACTGCAATAAGACATAGAATGGTTGATTGGATGTTAGAAGTATTTTCTTGTTTAAATTCAGAATATTTTGTTTTCTTCAGAGCAGTTGATTTAATGGATCGTTATTTAGAAAAATCAAAAAAAAATTTATGTGATAATGATATTCATTTAATTGGTTTAACTTGTATTTATATTTCATTAAAAGAAGAAGATATTTATCCTTTAAGATTATGTTATATTGAAGAAAATATTGGTCATAGTAAATTTACTTCAAAAGAAATTTTAGAAGTTGAAAAAGATATTTTAAAAGATATTGATTTTGAAATTTTAAATATTTCTACTTATGATTTTATTCTTGAATTATTTAATCAATTTATAATAGAAAATAAAATAAAAATTCATAAATTAAATTTATTCAAATATATTGATTCATTAAAAAATATTTCTTATTTTTTATGTAAATTAGCATGTATGCTTTATAGATTTACTTCATATTTATCTTCTTTAAAAGCTGTTTCTATTATTATTTGTTCTTTTAATATTCTAAAATCTAATTCTGAAACTTTCAATGAAGATATGCAAAATTTTATTAAAGAATGGATTCTTGATTTAATTAATGAAAGTAAGTTTCATTGGAAAAAAATTAGTAAAGTCAATTCTTATTTATCTTCTGCTTATGATTACATTATGACTAGTGAAGAAGGAAAAAATTCTCAAGTTTATAAAACTCATACTTTTTATTTTTATTAAATGTAAATATTTACTTTTTATTTTAGTTTAAAATATAATTTAAATTTTCTTATTTGATTCAATATTTTTAAATTCTCCAGTTTTTATTTTATAACCATATATTTTTCCTGGATGATGTAAATTTAAATGAAATACAAATAACCAATGTCCATTTGATTGATAAAAACATTTTAAATCCTAATCATTTAGAATTTCATCATTTGGCTTTAATGGAATAAAATTTCCATTATAATATTTATTTAAATAATTTTTAACTGAAGGACAAATATATATTGTTACATCAAAAGAATAAAAACTTTGTATATTTTCCCAATTTGTTTCTTTTTCAATTTCATTGTTTATTTTTAATAATTTTTTTCATATATCATTGATGAAGTTTTTGTGATTGTTTTTGTTAATATTAATTTGTCTCCATTCCATTCACTATTAAATAATATGTATGAATATGTGTTTGATGATGAGAGTAAATCTTCTACTGAATTATAAAAATTCCATATTAGAGTTTATATTTCATTTTTTTATTATTTTTAGAAATTATATTTTATATTATAATTAATTGATAATTAAATTAAATACTCTTAAAAAAATTTTAGATATTTTATTTTAAAAATGATTGATTTATATTAAAACTATAAAAATTTGTAAAAAATATCATATATAAAAAAAAATTTTTATTATTTAATTAATTTTTGCATTCATTGGAGATACTTCATTTTGATTTATAGGCTTTGGTTGATTATTATTGTCAACAACAGTATTCATATTTTTTTCTGTATTTATTCCATTTTCACCATTCATTTGTTGTTGACCATACATTTGTTGACCATACATTTGTTGACCATAAATTTGTGGTTGACCATACATTTGTTGACCATAAATTTGTGGTTGACCATACATTTGTTGACCATACATTTGTGGTTGACCATACATTTGTTGCATAGATAATGCATATATTCCTTGTGATTGTCTTTTTCTACGCGAAAAAAAACAACATGAAATAATACTTGCTATTATAACTATAGCAAAAACACTAAAAAATACAGCTAATAAAATTATTACTGTTTTCATTTCACTTTCTGATTCATCTTTTTTTGTATTTTTAAATCCAATGCTGGAGCCGAAACCATCATTTGCATATGCAACAAATTTTAAAAAGTTTAAATTAGAATCTTCTTTAGTAGTTTCAAAATAAAAAGTTGTTCTTGAATTTTTTGTAACAGATATTTTTTTTCTTTCAACAGTTTTAAATTCAATTAATGTTGTATCTTCTGTAATATCAAATGTTGATTCAAAATTAATCATATACTCCACATCATATGTATCACTTTCACGTAAATTAATTTTAAAATATATTTTTTCATTTACTTCAAAATCTTTTATATCTAAAACAAAACCAGCTGCATAATAATAATTAGGTAGAACTGTTTTTTCATCTGAATATTTTTCTATTAAATTTGGAAAATATTTTACTGGCACACAAGAATATAATATAAATTGTAAGAAAACAATAAAGAAACATATTTTGATTTTCATTTGATTTTTTTAATTTTTTTTATAATATTTATATATATATATAATATAATTAATAAATTTTTATTTTTTTTAAGATAAAATTTTGGATCTCATTGGTAAAACATTTCAATAAATTATTTGATTTTTAAATCAAAATAACTAGTTAGTTTTATGTTGTTTCAAATTTGATAATTTATCAGTTAAAGCAAATAAAAAACATAAAATTACTTCTTGATAAATTAAATATTTTCATTTAAAATCTTTTCTATAAAATAATGATAAATTTGATAAAAGAAATAATGTAAATATTATATAAAAGGAATTGTAAAAATATATATAAATTTTGAACTTAATTTAGTATATTTTTAAAAAACGTTGATTTTAATAAAAATTAATTATATTATTTAATCATATATATTAAATAAATATACAATAAAAATAATATGTTTTAATCAATAATTGATTATTTCTTTATAAAATAATTTTATTTAATAAATTTTTAAATATAATAAAAAGAAAAGAAATGTTTAAATATAATATATTTATTTTTTTGATTTTAATAAAAAATAAAAGAAAGATTCAAACACCCAAAACAGTAATAAATAAAATCCATCTAAAAATTTAAAATTTACTTTAATTTCTCAATTGTAATATGTATTTATTTTTTTTATGTCCTATCCCAAAATTTTTGGTTTATTTTTTTTAAATTTTCATATATTTTTATTTTATTATTTTTTAAAATTTATTTACCTTCATTATATTTTTTAAAATCTAAACTATTATTTTTAAATAAATTTAAATTTTTTATTCCTTCAAAACAATAATTATAATTAAAAGAATGAAATTTATCTTCAATATTAATATTATTATTAAATCTATATTTTATTTCTCCAAATTTAGTTAAAATAATTTCATCTAATATGGATTTTTAAGAATTCTTATTATTGAATAATTATTTGAATGATAGGTTTTACAATATTGATTTTCTTCAATAATATCCATATAAATATTTATCAATACAATTTCCTTTATCTTCTTATAAAAATTTACTTGAGCCTTTACAAGATATACATTTTTATATTTTTATATCTGTAGATTCTTCTTCACAATCAACACATGTATCAAAACATTTTTTAATTAAAATACATTTTCCATTTTCTAAATTATATCCATCTTTACATGTTAAACATTCATTATTTTTTTCTCCAAAACATGTTTTACAAGATTTATCACAATATTTTAATATTTTTAATTTTTCATATAAATAAAAAGTATTTTCAGGTTTATTTTCTAAACATATTTTTTCATCATAAATTTTATATGGTTTATTAGAATATAAATCTTTACATAAACCACATATTTTATTTTCAATTAAAAATATATTTTCATCACAAGATGAGATACAAATATTATTAGGTTTTAAAATATAATTATCACAATAATTACTTTCTTTTTTTCCATTATAATTTGATTTTTCAGTATCAAATTTTTATTTAATGGACATTCATCAATACATCTATTATTTATTTTATCTTTTGCAAAAGTACATAATTTATAAACTGAATTTTCAGTAATAATTAATAATGAATTTGAAGTATAATATTTTATATTTTTTATTTTTTCATTTGTAATAAATAAAATTAAATTATTCCTTATATCTATTATTCCATGATGAATGATTTTATTTTCATTTGAATTTTCTTTAATTTCATAATAAATAAATCTTGTTTGTTTAATAAAATGAATATATTTAATTTTTGAATTTTTAATAAATTCAAATAGAATTTTATGATTTAAATTATAAGTTAAATCTTTTATATTAGTTGTATAATAAATTTGTTGATTTGAAAATCCAAAAATATAATTATCTTCATCATAACTAAAACAATATAAAAAATTATCTTTTAAAAAATTACTTCTTAAATATTGTAATCTTTTATCTAAATAAATAATTGGACCTGCAATTCCATTTAATATATTTTCTTCAATTTTAATTTGAATTAAATGTAAAGTAATATATGAACAATCAATTAAAAGTCCAATAATATTATATAAATTATTATTAAAAGGATAATAAGTCCAAATAAAATCAAAAATTCCATTTTTAATTGGTTTTATTAATTTTTTTTGTTAAGTAAATTCTTAAATTATGCATCATTAAAAAGAACATAATTCGCAGATTTACTTTTTAATTTTACAAAATCTTGACATTTATAATATATTAAATATATTATAAAGAACACTGATTTTGTATATTTAATAAAAATTCTTTCTTTTCTTAATTTTCAATATAAAAATTTTTTATGATTTTATTATTAATTTAATAATTAATAAAAATAATAAATTAAATTAAATCTAAAAATTAAATATTATTAATTATAAAATGTTAGGTAAAATAAAAATAATAACTAAAAAAAAAGCAAAAGAATTACAAATAAATATAAATAATAATAAAATTGTATCAAAAATAAAAAAGACAATTTCAACAGAACCAAAAAAAATTAAAATGAAATTAAAAATATTAAAAAACAAATTACAAGTTAATCATAAAGATCCAAAAATTCCTTCAAACCTAAATAATCAAAAAGAAAAAAATAACAATAACTTAAATAATAATTTTCAAAATAATATTAATATTGATAAAAATAATAATACAAATAAAATTGAAAATGAAGATGACAATTTATTACAAATGGCAATTAAAAATTCACTTTTAGAAAATTATGCAAAAAATATATATGAAATAAATGAAAAAAATAATAATTTATATAATGAAAATAATAATAATAATTCATATGAATATGATAGTGATGAAGAAGAAGAAGATTATGGCATTTGTCCTATTACACAAAATTATATGAAAAATCCTGTTTTAAGTCCAAGTGGTATTTATTATGAAAAAGAAGCAATTTTAAATTGGTTAAAAACTCATGATACTGATCCAATGACCAGAGAAAAAATAAGTGCTGATATGCTTATTGAAGATGAAGAATATAGAAAAAGAATTATTATATATAAACAAAAGCATAATTTATAAATATTAATATATTAATTTTAGATAAAAAAAAATTTTCAATTATCAAATTTAGTTTTTCCTCAATTTTTAGAAATTAAATTTTTTAAAAAAAATAATATAAAAAAATTCCTTTTTTTTAAAAAAAATAAAAAAATTTTATTTATTATTTCCATTTAAATTAGGAAAATTCATATAATTTGTAATATAATTAGTTTTAAGTTCATTTTTTTTTTCTTGAAGAGCATTTTGTAATTTTTTTCTTCTTGTATTTAATCCACCATAACTTGTTTGAGGTCTTTTTTGATTTAATTGATTAATATGTTCAAAATTAATTCTTGGATCAGGTTCTTTTTCATCTTCACTTTTAATTTCTTCTTCTTCATTATTTTGATCTTCTAAAATTATTTGTTGATTTAAATTTTGATTATTATTATTATTATTATTATTATTTACATTATTTAAAATATCTGTTAATTCATCTATAAAACTATCATTATTTTCTTCTATTAAATCTTTTTTTTCTTGGTCATTTTTTTTGTTTATAATTTTTATTTTTTTAAATTTTTGATTATTGTTTATTTGATTTGATGGTAATTCTTTTAATGAATTAAATGTTATTCCTTTATTAAACCCTATTATTCCTGTTGTTTTATTAAAAAAATTATTTTGAGAATTTTTATTTTGATTTTCTCTATTATTGTTTATTATTATTTTTGGTAATTTTCTTTGATTATTTTCATTATTTATATTATTATTATCATTATTGTAATAATTGATATTATTAATATTTATATTTTGAATATTTATATTTATTGGTGTGTTTGATATGTTTTGGCTTTTTGAAATAACATGTTGAAAATTCCTATTAAAATTAAATCTTCTTTTCTCTTGATCATTTTGATTTTGAAAAAAATTTGATATTGTATTACTACCTGAATTATTATCTTTCTTATTTACATTATTAAAGTTAATTCTAACTATTTTTATATTAATATATTAACTTATATATTCTTACATGTTTCTGATGAATTCTCATTATTTGAATTCATTATTATTTAAAATTATTTTACTATAATTTATAAAAAAAATATTTATATATAAATCTTATAATGATATAAAAAAGAGAATATATAAAACAAAATATATTTTATTCCAAAGATTAAATAAAAAATAAAAATAGAATTAAAAATAAAATAATAAAATTTATACCCATTATAAAAAAATTTCCAGAAATTACTAAAAAAAAAAAAAAATTTTATAAAAAAAAAAAATAATGTCTCAAAAGAGAAAAGATTCAAAAACAAAGCATAATATATCTCAAAAGCAATCACCAGATCCAAAAGATGATTTATCAGAATCTCGAATAATAACAAAAAATTTAGTATACGTAATAGGATTAAGTTCATCATTAGCAAATAAAGAAAAATTACAAAAATATGAATATTTTGGTCAATATGGAACAATAATAAAAATAGTAGTAAATAAAAATAAAGCATATAATCAAAATTCTCCTCATGGACCAAGTTTTTCAGCTTATGTAACATATTCAAAACCAACTGAAGCCTCAATTGCAATTTTAAGTTTAGATGAAATAATTTTAGATAATCATTCAATTAGAGCAAGTTTTGGTACAACAAAATATTGTTCTTTCTTTTTAAAAGGTGTTGAATGTAATAATAAAGATTGTTTATTTTTACATACTTTTGCTGATGAGAATGAAATTATTAAAAGGGGAGATTTAAATTTAAATAAAGCAATTTTTGCTAGTCAGCATATTATTGCTATTAAAATTGCTGATATTTATAATCCTGAAGTTAAAAATAGAATTATGGGAATGAAAAGAGTTAAAACTGTTTTTCCTCCTCCTTATACACTTTATCAATCTAAATATGTTATTGAGAATACTCCTAATTTTAATTTTAATTATAATAATAAAAATAATAAATCTAATATAGATAAAAATATTATTTTAAATGGGAAAAAAAATGAAAATGAATGGAAAAATAAAGATAAAAATGATAAAAATAAATTTGTAATTAATAATGAATCTACAAGTAATTCATCTAAAGAAGATAATGAAAATAATAATAATTTAACTAAAAATTTATTAAATAAACCTTTTAGTTCAAGAGAAACTTCAAGATTTAGTTTTTGTAAAAATAATATAGATAATAATAATAATTCTGTTAATATTCCTATTCAAATTAGATATTTATTAGATACAAAAATTAATTTATATAATCTTTCTAAATATATGAATCAAAATGTAATTGATGATGTTCTTGAAAATGAATATATTAATTCTGATAGTGATGAACAAACTAAAGATTGGGGTAATTTTATAAAAGAAAATAGTGAAAGTATATTTAAAACAAAACAAAAAGATGAATTAGAAAATGAAGTTGAAAATATAAATAAATTTATAATGAAAAAAGTGTGGTTATATAATAAAGATTCAAAATCAAAAACACAGAAAAAAAAAGATTAATAAATTAAAAAAAAAAACATATAATAAACTATAAATATAAATAAAACAAAAAATAATTTAATTTAAAAAAAATAATAAAAAAAAAAAATAAAAATTAACTTATAAAAAAAAATAATGAATTAATTAATATAAAAAAAAATAAATAATTATTTAAAAAAAAATACCTATCTTAATTTCATACAAAATGTCAACAACAAATCCTTTTGGAAAATTAAAAGTAGAAAGAGATGAATCAAGTGATGAAGATTTCAAAGAAGTAAAAGATAATAAAGTAGTAAAAAATCAAGAATCAAAAAAGAAAAAAAAAGTACGTCCTCAACAACAAGAACAAGAAAAAGAAAAAGAAAAAAATATATCTGATGATGAAGAAGGATTTGAAGAAGTAAATAAACATCAAAAAAAAAATTATCAAAGAGAAAAAAGTGATTATGAAGAATATGAAAAAAAAGATTATTATTCAAAAAAAGTAAAAAAAGATTATCATATAAAAGATGATTCAAGACCAAATAAAAAAAGAGAATTTGAAAGAAAAAGTGGAACTGGAAGAGGAAAAGAAATTTCAAAAGGTGGTGCAGGAGGAAAAGGAACTTGGGGTAATAATCCTAAAGAAATTTCTAGGAGATATGAAAAAAATTCTGATGATTATTATTTTGAACAAGCCTTAAATCCAAAACCTAAAAGAGAAAGAAAAGAAAAAAATTATTATAATAAAAAATATGATAAAAATGATAAAAATGAAAATGAAAATGAGAAAAATGAAAATGAAGAAAAAAATGAAAATGAAAAAAATGAAAATGAAGAAAAAAATGAAAATGAAAAAAATGAAAATGAAGAAAAAAATGAAAAAGAAGAAAATTATAATAAAAAAAAGAGAAAAGATAAAAAAATTGATACTAAAGAAATTAAAAAAGAAGAATTATTAAATAGACCAGAAAATGCAATATCATTAGATGATTATTTAAAAAATCAAGTTTATGAAAAAGAAGATGAGAAAGTAATAGAAAAACCAAAAGAAACAGAAAATTTGACTATAAAAAAAACAGATAAAACAAATGATATTGGAGTTAGTGAAGTACATAAAAAAAAAGAAAAGAAATATAAAGAAAAAAAAGATGATAATAATTTTTCTGAAGTCTTTGAAAATTTACAAGTTGAAGATAATTCTCAAGGAAGAGGAAGAGGAAAATTTAGAGGAAGAAGAGGTGGTTATCAAAAAAAAGAAAAAACTGAAGCTTTTCATTTTGATCCTAAAGATTTTCCTAAATTTTAAAAATTATTATTATTATTTTTTATTATTTTTTTGAAAATAAGATTTTTTTAGGATTAATTGTTGATATTAAATAATCAAATTTTGAATTTTAATTTTTTTTTTTTTTAAATTAAAAAAAAATAAATAAATAAAAAAAAATATTTAAATATTAATTTAATAATAAAAAAAAAATGTTTGATATTTCTTCAAATGAAAATAATATAACACCTTTAAAAGAAAAAGAAATTTTTTCAAATAATAAAAAAGAAATTAATACTGTTCCAAAACCAGATTTTTCTCCTTTAACACAAAAAGATTTAACTTTTTCTTTAAAATCACATGGTTCATATAAAAAACCTAAAATTATTTTTCCAGAATCTCCAATGAAAAGTCCTATACAAAAATATTTTACTCCTATTAAAATAGAAGGAAAAAATTTATTTGGTTCTTCTTCAATTAAAGATAAAAATATTTTTAGAAAATTAAATTTTGATGATATTGATAATGAAGAAAAAAATCAAAAACGTAAATTTTTGGATTTATTAGAAAATTGTGTTGAAGAAAAAGAAGAAGAAAATTTATTAACTCCTTCTCAATCAGAAAATATTTCAAGAGGAGAACTTTTTTCTAATAATTCAAATTTAAAAGAAATTGATGTTGGGGATAATACAAATAATTTTATTTTTTATAATCAAGAAAAGAAAAAAAAATTAGAACAAGAATTTACAATATTAAAAACTTTAAGTCAAAATAAATTTGATTCAGTTTATAAAGTAGAAAAAAATTCAAATAAAAAAATATATTGTTTAAAAAAATCATATAAATCATCATATAAAAATAATTTTAACACAGTAGAAAGTTTATATAAAGATCTAATAAAAAATGAAAAATCAAATTATTCAAAATTTATAAATAAATATTTAGATTATTGGATTGAAGAAGAAGTATATGATTTAATAGAAAATTCAACACATTTTACAGATAAAAATTTATATATTTTAACAGAATATTTTCCAAATGGAGATTTATTAGATTATTTAAGTAAATTAGAACAAAATAATTTTAAATTTACAGAAGAATTTTATTGGGATTTAATTTTTGAAATGATAATTGGTATTATTTTTATACATAAAATTGGTTATTTACATTTAGATATTAAACCAGCAAATATTTTAATTGATGAAGATGGTTATATTAAAATAAGTGATTTTGGTTTATGTCATAAAATTTCAGATTTAAATAAATTAGATGATATTTTTGAAGGTGATTCTAAATATATTTCACCTGAAGTTTTTAATAGAAAATCACCAAAAGATTTAGATTCAAAATGTGATATTTTTTCATTAGGTTTATCTATTTTAGAAATTATGGCTAAAATTGATTTACCTAATAATGGTCTTTTATGGAGAAATATTAGAAATTATAATTTTAAAATACCAAATGAATTTTTAGTCAATTGGAATATTAAAAATATTGATAATTTTCTTTCTCTTATTAAATATATGATTGCTCCTTATGAACAAAGATTAGAATTAAAAGATTTAATTAATTTATTTCCTGAATTAAAAAAAAGAGAAAATATGCTCTTAAATGGAATTTATCAAAAAAATTATCATATACCTAAAAATTTATTTCAATTAAAAAATGATTTCAATTATAATCATATTCGAAATTTAGGGGATTTTGATGATAATAATAATGAAATGATTATTGATTCTCCAAGAAGTTAATTATATAAATTTATTTATTTTTTTTCCTTTAAATAAAATTAAAATATAATAATTCTTTTTAGTTATATATTATTTAAACATTAAAGATATCATTTCAATTATTTATTTTTAAATATTTATATTGTTTATATATATATATTATAAAATAATATATATTTTAATTATTTCCAGATTCACTTTCTTTTAAACTTTCACTTTTAATAATTTCAAAAATAACATTTTTAGGAATAACACTTAAAATTGTTCTAGTTTTATTAATATCTTTATTTTCTCTAATAATCATAGGTAAAATTTCAGTAGAATAAATTATAATAACAAAAAAAATAAAAAAAATACAAATATAAAGAGTCCAATCATGACATTGTTTATAAAAAGTTTCATAACTATCAAAAAGCATCTTAGTTAAAATTTGATAATAAGGGATTAATACATTAATAACAATAATATTTAAATCTCTAAAATCTTTATCATTAAAAATATAAAAAGGATTTAAACTATTATATTCTTCTTTATCAATATAGTCAGGAATAATTGTAGAATATAAATCACTTCCATAAGCATAATCAAAATAAATATAATTATTTTTTAAAGCACTTTGAAATTTTTCATAATAATTATGAACAATTTCTAAAATATTTTTTAAATAATAACCATAAATTGGCATTAAACCATATTCAATTATATCAAAACCAATTTCTTCACATGTTATATTTGATAAATTATGAAAATTATCATAATAAACACATAAATTAGCAGTTAAATTATTTTTTATTATTGATGAAGCATTCCCTGGTAATCCATTTTTTGTTATATTACCATATATATAACTTTGTATTTCTCTGATTTCAATAAAATTTTCTTTTATAAAATCTATTAAAATATCTAATTCTGTTTCTATTTTTTTTTGTTTTAAATAATAACCTGAATTTTTTAATTGATTTCTCATTAAATTTATATTTTTTAAAAAATTTCTTTCTTGTTCTAATGTTAATAAATTTATTAATGCTGAATTATAAAATATTATATAACTATTTGATGTGATTATTATTAATGCTAATATTATTATTGTTAAAAATAAATGAAATATTATTGTTAATAAAAGTTCTTTTTTGAATACTTTATTTTTAAAAATATTTTCTTGTGATAAATTTGTTATTTTTTTTTTATTTTTTTCAAAAACTTTATTTGAAGAAATACTTTCTTTATGATTTAATAAAGAATCTTCGTCATCTTCTGAATTTTCACTATTTAAAAAATCTTGTTTTTGAGTAAGTGAATTATTATCAATTTGTATTTTTGAATATTTTTGACATTTTGAATTCATAAGATTAATTATTTCTAAATCAATTTTATAAAAAATATTTAAAAATTTTTCCTTTTCTCTAATTGTTTTAATCTTACCTAAAATACAAATATAAGAAACAATAATTTCAGATAAGAAATATATAAAAAAAATAATCCATAAAAAAACTTTTTTTTGATTTGAAATTTCATTAATTTCTTCTAAATAATAATAATTTAAAACTGCCATTCCATCTGCAATTTTTTGATAATTTGAAGTAATAAAATTAGCACTTGGACTTATAAAATTTTGATAATATTCTTCTTGTAAAATATTTTTAAAACAAAAATAAAAATATATTTTAATAGAAGGAATTATTAAAATTGCATAATCTTCATAATAAAAAGAATAATTTCCACTATTATAATAAAGAGATAAATTAAAAAAATAATTATCAATTATTGCTTGTGACTTTTTTGGAAGTAAAGGTCTTTTAAAAATAAAAATTTCAATTTCACTTTGAGATTTATTATATAAATCTTTTATTTTATTATAAAGAAATATAGAATATTCTGTTCTATTATTAACAAAATCAAGAGTATAATTTGGATTTTTTGTTAAATAAAATTCAAAAATATAATAACATGATAAAATTATATTTTCTGTTATTGAACATTGAATATGAACATGCGAACATAATTTATAAATTCTTTCTATTGAGTTCAATAATTGATCAAATGCTATATATGGAACAATAATTAATAAGATAAATGATAAAAAATAAAAAAATGATAAAAATATTATACTTTTATTTATAAAATGAGGTGAAATTAATTTTTTAATTATTGAGTTTTCATTTAAATTTGTAGAATTTAATAAAGTAAGACTTTTTTTTGGACTTCCCATCAAATTATATTTTTTAATTGAATCTTTATTATTCATATCATTTTTAGTAAAACTTATTCTTTTTGTTTTTGATTTTTCACCATTTATTATTTCTTCAACTTTACTTTCAAACTCATTTTTTTTTATTTCAATAAAAGAATGAGAATTATAATCATATATAGAAAATTTGACATTAGAATGAATTTTATAATAATTTTGATAATAATTTATATTATCTTGTTTAAAAAATGAATTATTCTTATTATTTTCGTTATCTAATATATCAAAACTATTTGAATGATTTTCTATTTCTTCTTCTTCTTCTTCTTCATCATATTCATATGATTCTTCTGATGATGATATATATGATTTTTCTTCTTCAATTATTTCTTTTTCTAATTTTATATCATCATTATATTTTTTATCAAAAAATTTTTGAATTGATAAAAATTGATTATCTTCAGTTGATTCATTTTTATTTTTTAAAAAAAATGTTTTTCCTTCAATATTAAAATTAATTTCATCATCTGAATAAGGAATAAAATTTGATTCAATTCGAAAACTATCATTTTGATTATTATAACTATTACTAGTTTGATAACTAAAAACACTATTTCTATTTACATATTTTCCATTTGATTCAGAATTTCTTTTATTCAAATTATTAAGGTTAGATTCACTACAATTTTCTAAATAATCTAATTCAAAAATAAATCCAATTATTTCTTCTAATATTATAAATTGAGTAATAGTACATTCAAATTTTTTGTTATTTTTCCATAAAATTGGAATATTTGAATTATTTAAATATTTTTCTTTTAATACAATTAATTTTGCATTTAAAGGAGATATTTCATTATCTTTTAAATCATCTGAAAGAATATTTAAAACTTCTTCATTAAATTCAGGAATAAATTGAATTATTTCTAAATTTCCATTTAAAAAATTTGATTCAAAATT
Source organism: Isotricha prostoma (assembly GCA_023807205.1). NCBI lineage: Eukaryota > Ciliophora > Litostomatea > Vestibuliferida > Isotrichidae > Isotricha > Isotricha prostoma. The sequence goes on from JAJMZS010003153.1 coordinate 23,136, forward strand.
TAATGAATTTAAACAATTGGGTGTAAAATTTTGAATATTTAATCTACTATTTACCATAATAAAGAATTTTTTTTTTAAAATGTCATTATTTTTATCTTGTTTTGATGTTAATTTTAAAAAAAGCATTGAATGATTATTTTCATCAAATATAATTCCTAATTCTACATATGCAGGAACTAAAAATTTTGCACTATTTCGAAATAAAACAAATTTTTCTTTTAAATTATTAATAGAATAATTTTGAAAATTTGTATTTTGAATTTTTATTTTTAACATTTTATCATGTTTTTCTCTCATAAAATCAGGCATAATCATATTCATATTTTTTCCTATTAAATCAATATCAGAATAACCTAATAATTGACATATTTCTAAAGATACTTTTTTTATTATTCCAAATGAATCTCCATATGCATTTATAATAATAAATTGATAATCAGATTTTGACATTAAATAATTTAAATCAAAAAAAGATTCTTTGAATTTTTCATCATTATCTAAATCATTCATTTTTATATTTTCATTTTCTTTTGAAGCATTTAAAACTTCTTTAACAAAATTTGCATATAATGTAGTTATTTTTTTTGTATTTAATCCATTGGAAACTAAATTGTTATATTTTTCTTTAATCAATTTTCTCATTTCATCAATTTTTAAACCTATAGATTTTAATTGATTAATATCCATAGATTCATTTTTATTTAAAAGTAAACTCCAAAATTGAATATAATGAGTAGCAATTTTTTGAATTAAAACTAAAATTTCTTTTGTTTGATATGCAAAAGAAATATGAGTTTGTTCAATTCCCATTTCAATTCCTCTTTCTTCTAAATTTCTTTTTATTCTATATATAAAAAATTCTTCTGAAAAGCTTAAATCATGAAGTTCAGTTGCTTTTATTAATGTTTTATAACTTTTTTGATATTTATGTAATTTTTCCATTTGAAATACAGCATAATTAACAGATAAAATTGGACTATTTTTAAATGAATTTAATGCATTTTTATATAATTCATCTATATGTTGATATAAAATAAAATCTATTTCTGGATTATCTTTCACTGTTTCTTTTATATTACTTATTATTTTTGATAAATTTTCTATATTTTTTATATTTTTTACTTGAAATATTGATGTTTTATTATATGAATAACTTATTAATTCCATTATACTTCTTCTATCTTTACTTTTATCTTCAATTGAATTAATAAATAATCTTATATTATTATATACATCAATATCTCTTTTAAAATCTAGCATTGTATTTTTAAACTTATCTTTTTGTAAACATAGTATTATTATTATATAGAGAAGTGAACTAATTAAAAAAATTGGTAATAAACCTTTAAATGACTTTTTTTTCATTAAATTTCCTAAAAATAATAATACACATCCCCAACAATAAATAATGTTTAAAACATATTTTGTAAATATTAATATATTTTTTTTTGAATTTTGATATTTTCTTTCAACAAAAAAAGAATAAGAACAAATTAATGAAGATATTAAAAAACAAATAATACAAATATTTAAAATATCAAGAACACAATATATTTCTAATAATATTATTGTAACTGATTTACAAAACATCATTATACAACTTCCATTTATAATTAAATACTTTGAAACAGATGATGAAAATTTTTCTGATTTTTCAAAAGATAAAGAAAGAAAAATATATACAAGTAATATCATAATTAACAAACAAACAGAACAAAATGATAATAAAATAATATGTGTTTTACTCCAACATGCAAATTTTTCACTAAAATATGCTTTACTATCACATACTATAACAGTAAGAAATATTTCTATAATTTTTATATAATTTTTTTTACCTTCTAAAGGAATTAGTAAAATTGAAGAAATAAAACTCATTAAAACTCTTAAAATTTCAATTAAAATTGTTTTATTTTCTATTTTTCTTCCATTAAAAGATAGGATAACTAAATATAGATAAATTACAAATACAAATAAAATTAAAATAACAAAAATATATGTTGAATATAAAAATAAATTTTGATTATAATCAAAATAATGAAGAAGTCTAAAAAATTTAAAAAATTTGAGCATTTTTAATGATAGGTTTGTTCTTTTCCATATTGGAATAGTCTATAATATTATAATTTTTTATTATACCAAATCATTCATTATTAATCCGAAGTTTTGGAAAATTTCTATAAAAGAAAATACTATTTCTAATATAAAATTTGAATTATATGAACTATAAACATTATATATAACATTAAAATTTGCTTCTTTTAATTTTTTGAAAAATCCATTCATTTTATTTTAAGAAAATTTTAAAATATAAAAATAATTTATATCTTTTTTATTATTTATAGAAAATTTGTTCTTATAAAATCAAATTTTTTAAGTATGAAATTATACTATATTTTAATAATGAGTTATGTATTATTCTTTTTAAATGAAATATTTCAATAAATAATTATTCACTTTAAAAATATATATAAATTAATATATTATAATATAAATACTATTAGATATTATTAAATATTTCAATAAATATAAATTAATAAATGATATGTAATAAATAATTAAACTTTTATTTTATTATTTTACATATTTTTAATTATTAATTTAATTTATTTATATTTAAATTAATTATATTAATAGATGAAAAAAAGCAAAAACTAATTTAATTATTTATATATATATTATAATATATTATTAATTAAAGAGTTTTCATTGTACTATATTATTTATTGAATAATAATATAATTATTTAAACAAATATAAAAATAATAAGTTATTGTTAAATTGAAAAAATTTATTTTAGTTAGTTTCATTTGTATTGAAATAATATTATTAATTAATAAAATATTTCTATCAATTTGAATTTACAGGCTAATAATAATATTAAAAAAACTAAATACAATTAATCATATTAAGCAAATAAAATATTTTTTTCAATAAATTTATTAATATCATTAAAATCATTTTGAATTTCAGTAGAATTATCTCTAGTATTAATATTTTCTTCTTGTCCATTTTCTTCATCTAAATTTATATTTATAATATTAATAATATCTTCAGAACATTTTTTAATAAGAGAAAAATCAATAAAATCATTAAAATCTTTAAATAAAATTTTTATTTTTTCTTTATTTGATTTTTATTTTTTAATTCTAAATTTTCTTCTATTTCATTATTAAAAGTTATTAATATACATGCCATTGAAATCACAACATGATTATATTTTTTATATATTAAATAATCATATATTGAAAACTGAATAAATGAATTTACAATTTCAATTAAATTATAAATATTATTTTTTGAAAATGAAAATAAATTAAGGATATTTTGTTCTAATAAATTAATAATTTCTATTGTCCAAACAAGACTTTCATTTGGTAAATTTTTTGAAATTAAATTTTTAGACCATTCAACAAAAGTTTCATTAATTTCATTTTTCTTAATCCAAATTATAAATTCATCTTTTTTATTTGGTTTTTCATTCTATTAAAATAAAAAATTTAATTATTTACCTCAATTAAAATTAAACAAGACCCAATAAAGAAAAAAATAAAAATATCATTTTTCGTTTTTTCATCATTTGATATTTTATTCCAAATATTAAATGATATTTGGAGTAAATTTAACAATTTTTCAATTATTTTTTCATTATCTAAGAAAGTATTTAATTGCTAATTATATAATAAAAATTTAAATTTTACCTCTGTTATTATGTTCAAAAAATATAATCTGAATTTATTAAATTGAATATCTGACATATTACTCTTAAAATTTTTAATATATTTTTCATGGAATAATTCATTTGAAATAAATAATTTTTTTATTTTATCTCTCTTTCCTGACATTACTTTTTGATATGTGATTTTTTTTTAAAATTTAAAAAATAAGAAATAAGAAAAAATGTTTAAATTTAAATTTTCAATTTTAGGATATATTTATATGAATAAAGTGTTTTACATTTAGAAATTATTTTTTAATTTATTATAATAAATAATATAATGAAAATGCCATTATTTTATTTTCATTCATATTTTCAAGACAAATTTTAATATAATTTATTCCAAAATATTTTATTTATTGATTACCTTTATTTCTTTTAATTCCTTAAATAATAAGAATTTTATCAAATGATTGATAAATATTTTATTTTATTATCTTTTTATCTAGATTTAAAATAAAAAAATTTTTTTTAATATAGAAATTTTTATTAAACTTTATAATTTTAATAATATTATTCCTTTTTTTTATTTGAAATTTCCTTAAACATAATTGTTTAAAAAATAATAAATAAAATTAAAAAAATAAAATAAAAAAAAAATTGTTTTTGAATTTATATATTTTTATATTAATAATATGGAACCTCAACAAAAAAAAAATAATATCATTTGATGAATTATTATCAAGAGTCACTTCATCAAATTTAGCACCAAAATTGCAATATCATCAAATTATTATTTTATGTTATTATCACTTCATATAGAAGAATTATTAAAAAAAAGATTTATTTAATTCAGTTGTTTTTAAATTTATTTTTATTAATATTTTAATACCTGAAGGTCCTCAAAAAGAGAGAATGATTAATTTTTTTATTCAACATGATAATTTAAATATTTTTAATTTTAAACCTATTTTAGAAAAATTTTTAATTAATAATGAAGATATCAAATAATTAATGAAAAAATGTCCTGAGACTCACAAAAAATTTGATTATGAAAAAGCAATTTTTGAACATAATTTATATTCTCTTTCTAGAGTTTTCGATAATATATCATTTAATTCTGCTGAAAAGTTTTTAAAAATGAAAATTGATATTATTTTAAATTATACTTTAAAAATGATTATTTATGGTAATATTAAAGGTAAAATTGATGAAAAAAAAATTTATTTTATTTGAGCATAATGAAAATGATATTTCTTCTGATTTTGATAAACAAATTGTTAATTTTTGTTTAAAAGCAAAACTTAAGAGAATACATTAAAAGTCATCAAAAAAATTAAAAATAATTATTTTTTAAAATAATAAATGTAATATTTTTTGAAAACATTATTAAAAAAAAGAAAAAATAATTTTTATTTTAAAAAAAAAGTATTTAAATATTTTTTTTATAAAAAAATAAAAGTTTTATATTTTTTTTTGAATTTTTTTTATTTATTATTATCATTTTTTCTTTTATTTTTAACTTCTTTTTGTCTTTCTGCCATTTCTTTTTTTAATCCAGCCATACGATTATTTTTTTTAGGTTGTTTTTTATCTTTTTTTTTCTTTTTTTCTTCATCTTTTTCTTCTTTTTTATCTTCATTTTTTTTATCCTCATCTTTTTTTTCTTCATTTTGTTTATCTTCATCTTTTTTATCTTCTTTTTTTTTTTCTTTTTTTTTATTTTCTTTTTTATCTTCTTCAACATTTTTAACATCAACACCAAATTCTGCTAAAACTTCATCTAAATCATATTCAATATTTTCTTTTTTATTTTGTTTTCCTTTTTTTTTCTTTTTTTTTTTAGTTTCTTCTTCTTGAATTTCTTCATTTTTTTTATCATCTTTTTCTTCTTTTTTTTCTTCTTCTTCTTCATCATTTTCATCAGAATTAATTAAAGCACCAAAATTATATCTATTAGCATCTCTTATATCACCTTTTGCTTCTTTTACTTCTTTTGGTGGTTCTATATATTCATCTAATTTTGTTATCATAATTTCTCCGTTTACTTTTTCTAATTTTTTTTTTTTTACATTCTCTTTTTTTTCTTCTTTTTTCTCATTCTCTTTTTGATCTTCTTCTTCAGAATCTGATGCTTGTTCTTCCCAATCTTCATCTTTTTTCTCTACTTCTTCTTTATGAACTTCTTCTTTTTTTATTTCTTCTGACATTTTTTTCTTTTTTATGTTTTTTTTACATTTTTGTAAGATATTTAATTTTTTTATTTTTTTTTAATTATTTAGAAATATAATAATATATTTTTTATATGAAATATTTTTTTTTTATTAAATATTGTAAATTTTTTCCTAAAATAAATAAAAAAAAATTAAAAATTAAAACATTAAAAAAAAACAAAAATGCACAGAAATCATAAAATAAAAGATGATGAATTAACAGGAAAAATATTTTTTGGTAAATATAAACCAGAGAAAAAATTAGGAGAAGGTTCCTTTGGTAAAATATATTCAGCAGTGAATGTAACAGATGGTGAGAATTACGCATTAAAAATGGAAAGTAAAGAAGGAGGTCAAAATTTATTAGAAAGTGAAGCATATTTTCTATGTTATTTAAAAGGATATGGTATTCCATCAGTAAAATCATATGGTTTTAGTGGAAATTACAATATAATGGTAATGGAACTTTTAGGAAAATCACTTGAAGAATTATTTCAAGAATGTAAAAAAAAACTATCATTAAAAACAGTATGTTTTTTAGCACAACAAATGTTAGATCGAATGGAATTTATTCATAATAAACATATTATTCATAGAGATATAAAACCAGATAATTTTGTAATGGGATTAAATAATAAAAGTGATATTGTTTATATTTTAGATTTTGGTCTTGCTAAAAAATATCGTAGTAGTCGTACTTTACAACATATTAAATTTAATATTAATAAAAAATTAACTGGTACTGCACGTTATGCTTCAATAAATGCTTTAAGAGGTTGTGAACAAAGTAGAAGAGATGATTTAGAAGCAATTGGTTATGTTTTAATGTATTTTTTAAGAGGAAGTTTACCTTGGCAAGGATTAAAAGTTGATAGAAAAGAAGATAGATATAAGAAAATTTATGAAAAAAAAAAATCGACTACACCTGAAGAATTATGTTCTGGTTTTCCTCCTGAATTAGCAGAATATGTACGTTATACTAGAAATTTAGAATTTGAACAAAATCCTGATTATAATTATTTAAGAGGTTTATTTAGGAAAATTTTAGAAGATAAAGGTTATGATATTAGTGATGTTAGATTTGATTGGAGTAAAGATATTAAAAATAAAGAAAATAACACCTTAAATAAAGTTAAATTTGGAAAAAATAATTTTGAAGTTAATTATGATGAAAAAGAAAAAGATATGCAAATTAATAATGATATTGTGAATAAACATTTAATTACTAATAATAATTTTGAAGATGGTAATATTAATAAAAAAAGAAATAATGGAGAAAGAGTTAATACTCAATTTGCTAATTATAATACTACTGTTCAAATTACTGATAATGCTAATAATGCTTTTCAAATTGGTGATGATAAAAATTTAAATAAAAATGCAAATAATTTTGAAGGTATAAAAGGAAATAATGATAGATTTGGACAAACTGGAAATGATAATTTGAAAAAGAAAAAAAAAGGTAAAGATAAATGTTATATTTTTTGATTTTATTGTTATTTTTTCCTAAGTTTTAATAGGAATTTCTTTATAATATATTTTATATTGTTAAATTTTTATTTTTTGTTCTTTTTTGATTTTTTATAATAATAATTTTTATTTTTTTTATTATGGTATAAATAATTTAAATTTAATCATTTTATTATATTTTTATTTTGAGTGAATGGGTATTTAAGGTGTTTTAATAAAAGAAAAAAAATGAAAAAAAAATTGAAAGAAAAAAAACAAAAAAAAATAAAAAAAACAAAAAAAACAATTATCAAAAAAAAAATGAAAAAAAAACAAAAAAAATTGAAAAAAAAATCAAAAAAAAATCAAAAACAAAAACAAAAAAAAGGAAAAATTCACTCGTTCAATACATATAATAAAGTACATTATATACCAGAATACACACATTTTAAAAACTAAAAAAAAAACAAAAAATTTTTTTTCATAACATAAAATAAAAAAATATAAAAACACACATAAAAAATATAAAAAACTAAAATAAAAAAGCCTCTAAAAAAAATATCCATAAAAAAAGCCAAAAAAAAAAAAATAAAAATCTAATGATTTCCATTATTAACATTCTGAGTATTATTATTAGTATTATCAACTGTTCCAGCATTTTGATAACCCATCATCATTAAAAATTGTGTTTGTTGTTCAGGAGTCATATTTTGTAAATGAGAATATAAATATTGTGATTGTTGTTCAGGAGTCATATTTTGTAATTGATTATAAAATTGTGCATAAGCTTGATAATATTGATTATAAATTCCATTAATATATAATTGATTTAAATATTGTTGTTGTTGCATTAATAAATTAGGATCATTTTGCATATTTTGCATATTATATAAAGCTTGACCATCATACATTAAATTATTATTTAAATTATTATTAACTTGATTACTATTAAAATTATTTTTTTTATCTTGATTTTTTTTATAAGCTGCAGTATTAATTTTCATTGGTTTTCCATTTATAATTTGACCATTCATTTCAGTTAAAGCTCTTTGTGATTCATTATAATCACTAAATTTAACAAAACCATATCCTTTACTTATTTTAGTTGAAGGATCTACTACAATTTTAGCTCCAATTACACTTTTATAAACTTGACTAAAAAATTTTTGTAATATTTCCTCATTTACACTTTGATCTAATTCACATACATAAATTGAATATTCATTTGGATTTTGAGAACTTAAATTTTTACCTTGTGAATATGATGCCCAATTTAATTTAAATACTTTATTATTTGATTTTGGCATTGGTTTACCATTCATTAATTGAAGTGCTTCTGATGCTTCTTCTTTATTTTCAAATTCTATGAAACCATATCCCATTAAATTTCCTGTGTTTTTATCTCTCATTATTTTTACATTTTTTACTTTTATTTCTATTTTTTTTTAAAAAAATATTTGTTATATAAAATTTTTTTTATATTACTAAATGATTCTGCTGCTGATATTATGTAATTTTCATCCATCCATGATTCTAATTCACCTATCCATAAATTATTGTTTTTGTTGCTTTGATGGTGGGAATCCATTTTATAAAAGTTTAATATTTTTTTTTCATTATTTATATTATTTTATTCATATACTTTTTTTTTAATAATTATTTTTTTTGTTAGATTTTTTTTTTTTTTTTTTATTTATTTGTAAAAAAAAGTAATTTGTATATATATATAAAATATATAATATTATGATAAAACTCACTCATAAAATTTAATTTTTTAAATTATCTTTTTTCAAAAAAAAATTGAAATAACATAAAAAAAATTTACAAATACAACATATACAATTAATAGAATTTTTAACTATAATTAATAAAAAAAAAATTAATTTCCTCCTTCCTTATCATTTTTTTTCTCATTATTTTTCTCATTATAATATTCACCAAGATGATTCTGACTATTAAATTTATTAGCAAACTTACTTAAATTATTATTATTTCCAAAAATAGAAAAAGAGTTTTTTTTTTGACTATAACTATTTCTATGAGTCCATCCAGTTAATCTATGTTGTTCAACAAATTCTTCCCATTTACCCAAATTATTTTTAACATTAATAAGAGTAAAATCTAAAGTAGGAAAAATAGAAACTAAAATATCAAAAATAGGAATAACAAAACCTTTAATAAAACCAACTTGACTTCTTGGTACATCATATCCTTCTCTATCACATAAAAAACTAACTGGTAAATTCATACTTTTTTCTTTATCACCTTGAATCCAAAATTCATTATTTAATAATTCAACCCATTTAATAGAAATATTAAATAATTTTGAATTATGTCCTAAATCAGCACAATGAATAATAAAATCTAATAATTCTTGTTGTTCTTGAAATTTATTTTTTGAATTTTGTGAAAATAATTCAAATTTTTCATTTATTTTACCATCAAATATTTGACCAGGAATTTTTGCTTTAATTACACTCATAACTTTACCATGAAAAGCCATATCAGTAGATAATATTTCATTAATAATTCTTTTTCTAATAATTTTTCTTTCATCAATATTTAATTTTTCAAAAATATTATTTTCATCTTTTTTTAATATTCTAAATAATTTTGAAGAATGATAATTTTCTAAACAACTAATATCATTATAAGTAATAGCCATTTCAGTAGAAGCATTAATTTGAAAATTATTATTTAAACCAGGATGACCTAAATCATGTCCTAAAGCAGCAATAAATATACTTAAAATATCTAAAACATTTGTATCACAAATTTCTTCAGCATTACTATTTAAAAAATATAAACATATTGATTGGGTTACATCTGAAGCATGTAATGCATTATGATATAATACATTTTTATTATATTGTCTTGATATTGTATATAAAAATGAATCTAATTTATTTAATTGAAGTATATTCTTATTTATTAAACCAAATGCTTCTAATATTGTTTTTCCCATTATTGGTAATGTATTTTCATATCCTATTATTGATTTTAAATGAAATATGTTAAATTCTTTTTCTAAAATTTCTTTTTTATTTATATTATTTTCTGATATTATATTTTCTATATTTGGTATTGTATATATTGCTTTATTTTGAATTTTTTCATTTATTTTTGCTATTTTTGTTTTTTTTGGTTTTTCAGTTTTTGAATAAATTTCACTTGTTTTATTATATATTATATCTGGCATTATTACTATTTCTTTTAAATTTTTATTTATTGATTCATATTTATTGTTGTAATTTAAATCATTATTTGATGTTACTTTTACACTATTTGGAATTTCACCTAATTTTTTTAATTTTCCAAAATCCATTGATTTTATTTTTGGAGTTTTTTTATAATGACTTTTTAATGTTATATTATTTGTTTTTAAATTAGGTTCTGTTATAAAATTTGGTAATTTTGTATTTTTGAATACATTTCTTAAGGAAGTTAATTTTAAATTTTTTGCATTTTTTATTATATCTATTGGACTATATGAATAAGTTAAATTATCATTATTATAATTATGATTATTACTGAAATTATTATTATGATTATTAATTTTTTGATATTCTTTATTTCTATTAAATAAACTATAATTAGTATTAGAATTAAATAAAAATTTAGTTTTCTTTAATTTAAAAGAAGGAATTTGAAGTTGATTTGATATTTTAAAACTTCTAGAATTAATAATATTAGTTTTTTTATTCATTTGAATAACTTCTTCATTATATTCATTAACAAAATCAACAAATTGTTTAAAATCTGAATTTTCTTGAGAATATTTTTCTATTATATCATTATCTTTTAATTCATATGTATAAAGTGAATGTGTTGTTATAACTTTTATTACCCAACTTAAATCTTTTATTAATTTTCCATGTGTTTTACTTGTTATATTTATATATCTTATTGCATCATTTATTATTGATAATACTTTTTCATATGGAGTAGTTATTATATTTTCTTTATTTATATTTAAAATTTCTGTTGAAGTTGTTTCCATTTTTTAATTTATTTTTTTAATTCGATTTTTTATGTATTATATTTTTTTTGTTTTTTAAAAATTTTTTAAATATTTCAATTTTTAATAAAATTATTTATAATAATACTTATTTAAAAAAATAAATAAATAACTTTTAATTTAGATTTTTTTCTTTCTTATTATATAAATTTTGTTATGTGTTGTTTTTGAAGTAATTTTTGAATTAGAATTACAATTATCACTACTTTTATTTAAAATAGTATTATCATTAATATTATTATTTTTATTTAATTTTTTTCTATATTTCAAACTTGGAATTGGAGTTAATCTTCTTGTTTTATCTTCAATATTATTTATATTCATTAAATTTTTCAAATAATTTTGATTTAAATCTAAATTGAAATTATTTTTATAATTATTATTTTTATTAATTAAATCATTTGTCTATTAATCATATTTTGAATAGGAATAATATTCATTTTTTTAATTTTTTTTTCTTTAATAAAAGAATTATCAGGTGTCTTTGAATATTTAATACTTCTTTTATCACTTTTAGTAAATTCTGTATTAAAAGATTTTTCACTAATATTATTAGTTTTATCTAAAATTTTTTGATTAATTTCTTTTTTAGCATAGTCAATTAAATTTTTTTGATTTTCATTTTCAATATCTTCAATATCTTTATTATAACTAAATCCATAATATTTATTATTAATATCTAAATTATTTAAATTCTTAGGATAAAATTCTTCATCTTCTTCGAATTTATCGAAATATTTAGTATCAAAATCCGAATTTAAATTAGGAATAAAAGGAGGAGTCATTAATCTAATATTATCCCAATTAAAATTATAAAAAAAAGGATGTTTTTTAATCTCTTCAATACCATTTAAACCTAATCTCTTCTCTGGATAAGTAATAAATTTTTGCATTAAATCAATAGCATTATTTGAAATATTACATTCAGAAGGAATATTAAAATATTCTTTAAAATTACATATTTTTAAACAAGTTAATTGAGGAGTATTACTAAAAAAAGGAGGATATCCTATTAACATTTCATAAAAAATTATACCAACTGACCACCAATCAATTTCTTGTCCATAACCTTTTTTACCAAATATTTCTGGAGCTATATAATCAGGTGTTCCTACTCTTGAATATGCTAAAATTCTATTATTTCTTTTAATTTTATAATTTTCTATTTCTTCTTTATTTCTTATTATATTTATTTTCTCATTTTTTATATTTTTTTCATTATTTTCATCTTTTAAATTTGTCATTGGATATAATTTTTCTTTACTAATAACACTTAAACCAAAATCACTTAATTTACAATGTCCATTTTTATCAATTAAAATATTATCTGGTTTTATATCTCTATGTATACATTTCATTTTATGTATTTCATTAACACATAAAATTATTTCAGCAATATAAAATTTTGCTTTTTCTTCTGATAATGTATCTTCTTTTATTAAATAACTCATTAAATCTCCTCCTTGACAAAAATCCATAACTAAATATAAATATTTTTCATCTTGAAAACTATAATGTAATTTTGTTATCCATGGAGAATCATTTGATTTTAAAATATCTCTTTCTGTTCTAACATGAAAAATTTGATTTTTTTTGTTCATTATTTCTTTATTCATTTTTTTTATTGCATAAATTTTATTGTTTTCTTTATATTTTACTACTCTTACTTCACCAAATGCACCTTTTCCAATTATGTTTATTGATTCAAATTGAAATATTGATAATTTTTTTCTATTTTTTCTTAAAAATTCATATTCTTTTTTTTTTACTGTTTCTCTTATTTCTTCTTTGTCATTTGTTGATAATATTTTTTGATTATTTAAATATTCATTTATTAAGTCCCATTCTTTCTTTTTTTTTTCGTCTTTTATTCTTTTCATGTCATATTTTTTTTCAATATATGATTTTGCTGTTTTTACTCTTTGTAATGTTAATATTGAAATTTTCCCTTCTTTTAATAATTGATCTAATGATTCAAAATTATTTTTATTTACATTATTTTCTTTCATAGAATTTATTATTTTTAAAATTTCAATAAAAATAATAAAATAATTTTAAAGTAATATTTTTAAAGTATTTTTTCACTTTAAAATTACTTTTTTTCCTATATTAATTAGATAAAACCTTATATTAAAAAAAAACCAATTTTAAAATATATAAGATATAAAATATAAAAAATAAGTATATATAGGCTTAATTAACTATTATTATTGTTTTTAAATATCTTGAAAGGAAAAGTTTTAATTTTTTTAAATTTTTTATTTTTATAGGAGAAAAGAAAAAATATCATTATTTTAAAATGTTTTCTTTGTGTTTGATTTTTATCATTTACTGTGATAATATAAATATTGAATTATTTTTATTAAATCTTCATGAACTTTTAGAAAAAATAAAATATTTATATAAATAAATTTAAATTATAATATAATTTTTTTTATTTTATACAAATATATAAATGAATAAATAAATGAGTTTTATTTTTTATTGATTTGTAATATTTTAGATATATTATCTTGTAACCAATCAATTCCATAAAATATTTCATTTTCATTTGAATGATCATCAAAATTAATAAAAATAATATTAAAAAGTATTTTTTTCATATATAAATTATATCTTAAATTTTCTAAATAATCAAAATCTTTTTCAATATTTTTATTAATTACAAAAAGAATAGGAATATTATTTAAATTTGAATTACTTAAAATATTAATTATTTCAGAAATATAATTATTTAATTTATTTCCTTCATATAAAATAATAATTCCATGTGTTCCTATATAATGATGAATCCAAATTCTTCTTATTTTACTTGATAAAAATGTATATATTGTTTTATATTCTTTATTTGTAAAAGTATAAAAACCAATATCATCAGGTATTGAAATTACTTTTTTAAAAGTTATTTTTGTAAATTGAGGTAAAAATAAATCATTAAATGACATTACTAAAATTTTCTTTAAACATATATTCCCAGTTCCCATTTATTAATTATTTTTAAATTATAATAAAAAATATATTTTTTTAAATTTTTTTTAGAAAAATAATATAATTAATTCAATAAGTATTTAAAAAATTATTCTTTCAAATAAAAATTAAAAATATTTTTTTGAAATAAAGAATAATCAAGAATATTTGAATAAAATTGAATTATGAAGAGAATTATAAATATTTATATTAAAAAAATACTAAATATGATTTAGTTTATTTACGAATTATTTTATATTAATATGAAAATATAGTTTAATAAATATATCTAT
>JAJMZS010003154.1:0-37496 GCA_023807205.1 Isotricha prostoma
CCTAAATTTAATCCATATTTTTCAATATATTTAAATAAATCTTCAGTACCTAAAACTTTAGCAATTTTAACTAATTGATCATAATTATCATGTCCTTGAAAGAAAGGTTCTTTCTTAAAAATCATTCCAGCAAACATGCAACCAAGACTCCAAATATCTAATGAATAATCATAATAAATATCATCAACTAATAATTCAGGTCCTTTAAAATAACGAGAAGCAACTCTAACATTATAATCTTGATTTGGATTATAAAATTCTGCTAAACCCCAATCAATTAATCTAAGTTCTTTTTTTTGATGATTTATTATTAAATTTTGAGGTTTGACATCTCTATGCATAATTCCCATTGAATGACTATAATCTAATGCAATTAATACTTGATAAATATAATATCTTATATCAGAATCAGTTAATGTTGGAAATAAATTTTTATAATCTATATTATCTATCCATTCTGTTATTATACATGGTGATTTTGATGATGGATCTCTTACTACGTCTAATAATTTTACTATGTTTGGACCTCCTTTTAAATTTTGAAGAATTTTTATTTCTCTCTTTATTTTTTTCTTTTTTACTGGTTTTAATACTTTTATTACTACTTTTTGATCATTGTTTATGTTTATTCCTTCATATACTTCTGAATATTTTCCTCTACCTACTTTTTTTATTATTTCATAATCTTCTTGTTTTCCCCATTCTATTTCTAAATTTTCGTAATTTGAATATTCAGGGGGTTTGTTTTTATTTACATCTGCATAATATTTTGGACCATTTTTTTTACCTTCCATTTTTTTAATATTTTAATTTTAATTAGTTTGTTTTTATTTTTTAAAATTTCTTTTTATATGAAAAAATTATTAAAATAAACATCTTATCCATAACCTAATATTACAAAATTTAAATTTTTAATTTAATTAAATATTTAAATAAACATCATTCAAACCTTATTTAATTTAATTAATACTTTTAATAATTATTATATTTATCCAACTCAATATATTATTACTCACATAAATAACTCAAATTTAAATTGAGTAACTATAATTAAAAATCAATTCGAGTTGGAATAAAAAAAGAAAAAAAATTATTGTTTTGTATTTTTTGCTTTTAAATTATTATTATTTTTATTAACATTAATCGTATAATTTTTAGGACTATTGACAATAAAATCAAATTTATTTATCACTAATTCCAACTGACTAATTAATTCTTCAATTTTATTTGTATGCATAAATTGAACAGTTTTAATAAAACTATTACAAAATTTAGAATTTAATAATTTTGAAGCAACAACTTCAAAAAATGAATCCCCAATACTAATAATATTAATAATCCCTTCATAATCATAAATTGTAAAAGCATTATTAAAAGAATTAATTTTCCACATTCTTTTTTCATTAGGAAAATTAATTTGATTTTCTTCTCTTGCAGAAATTATTTTAACATTAGGAAGAATATTTAAAATAGAAGGAAAAAAAATTTGTGATGTATATTCAACCCAATTTTTTTCTGCATTTGTAATAATATAAGTTTCTCCTTTTTGAATTGCTAAAGATAAAATTTCAAAAACTTTATCTTCTAATTTAAATAATAAATCATGATAATTTGGATTTTTTAAAATTGATTCAAAATCATAATTATTATTTGATAAAAAAGTAGTACATAATAAAGTATCATCCCAGTCAAAAATTATTAAAGAATTATTTTTTGGTTTTTGTCTTTTTGGATTCCATGCACCTTTTGATATTAATTTCCAAAAGTAATTTAAACGAAAATTATTTTTATCTTGATTATTATTATATAAATTATTATTTGATGGTTTTGAATAAATTGTTTTACTCATAGAAGTAGATGAATAACTTATATTTAAGTCTGTTGAAAGAGTTGAATCATCTGGACCAAAATAATTTGAAATTCTTTGATATGAAATTTTTTCCATTTTATCTGATGATATATCATCCATTATCTTTATTATTTCTTTATTAAATATTGTATTAAATGAATATAATTTTTTTCTATAATATAAAATAATAACCTAATTCAAAAAAGCATAATAAAATAATGATTCAAATTTTTTATATATAAAAAAAAAAAAAAAGTTTATTAAAATAAAGAAAAAAAAAAATGTCAGTCAATTTTCATTATTTACTAAAATATATAATAATAGGAGATTCTTCAGTAGGAAAAAGTAATATTCTTCTTCGATATTCTCAAGATAAATTTAATGATGAATATCAAGCAACAATTGGAGTAGAATTTGGAGCAAAAAATATAGAATTAGATAAGAAAATTTATAGAATTCAAATTTGGGATACAGCAGGACAAGAAAATTTTCGTTCAATTACAAGAGCTTATTATAAAAATAGTGTTTGTGCTTTTGTAGTCTATGATATTTCAAATAGAGAAAGTTTTACTAATGCACAAACTTGGATTGAAGATTGTAAAACTCAATCACCAAAAACAGTTTTTTTAGTTCTTGTTGGTAATAAATGTGATTTAGAATCAGAGAGACAAGTTAATTATGATGAAGGAATGCAATTAGCTAATAATTATAAAATGTTATTTTATGAAACTTCTGCTAAAACTGGAAAAAATATTAATGAACTTTTTGTTAAGAGTGTTGAGTGTATTGCTGAAAAAATTAGTCAAGGATATTATGATTTAGAAAGTGATTCTTGTGGAGTGAAACAAGGTATGAATTCGACTATTAAATCTATTTCTATTGATTCTGATAATTTTGAAATCAATAAAAATTCATCTTATTGTTGCTAATGATATATATTTTTTATATAGTTGTTATAAGAAAAAAATTTTGTTTTTTTTAATTTATTTATATTTATAATATTTTTTAATAACTATTTATTATTTTTATAATAATAAATATATTTATATATTACTTGAAGAAATTATAATAAGTAATGGAATCTATATTAAATTTGAATAAATCAAATAGACTTCCCGATGGAATTGAAGATATAAGTTATGATAATAATAAAAAGTAAAAGATATTTTAATTATTATTAGTGAAATTGATTCTGTAATTAATTCTTATAATATTATATATAAAAAAGGGGAAAAAATGACATATGAAAGGAAAGATTTAATCGATGGTTTTAATTATTTGTTAACTAAATTAGTAAATGATTCAGATCATAAAAAAGAATTAGTGTTAACAAGTCTAATTGATGATAGATATAAAAATATCCTTCCATATAAATTTAATATTCCAAAATTATCTAATGGTAAATATATAAATGCTTCATGGATTAATATACCTTATAAAGAAAATATTATTGCTACACAAGGACCAAAATTAGAAACAATTAATAATTTTTATCAAATGATTTTTGATTATGATTGTAATGTCATAATTATGTTATGTAAATGGGAAGAAGATAATAGAAAAAAATGTTATGATTATCTTAATATTAAGAATTTAAATTTAAATTTCATAATTGAAAATATTGAAATAAAAATGGAAATAAAAGATTATTTAATTGTTAAAAAATTATTTATATTAAATAAAGAAACAAATGAAAAAAAGGAAATATATCATATAAATTTTTTGTATTGGAAAGATCATAGTGTTCCTGATATACAAACATCGATTGAAATGTTTGAAAAAATTTTTTATTTGATATGTATAAAAAGAAATAATAAACCATTAATAGTTCATTGTAGTGCTGGAGTTGGAAGAACTGGAACATTTATAGCAATATATTTATTAATTGATCAAATATTTCATCAACCAGGAAATGATATAAATAATAATAATATTATTGAATTTAATATTTTTAATTTAGTAAGACAATTAAAAGAAATGAGATTACAATTAATTGAAAATGTAGAACAATATATTTTTGTACATGACTATATAAAATATTGTTTAGAAAATTATGAATTGTTTTTAAAACATTAATAAAAGTTAAAAATATATAAATAAATTTAATAATTAATGAAAATAATTCTACAATTAATAACATAATTTGAGTTAAAATATTATTTATTAAAAAATAAAAACTTAAAACTAACCTAATTAATTTTTAAGTTTTAAATCTTGTCCATTAGGAAACATAGTATAATCAATACTATTAGAACTCATTTTTTTTACTCTTTTAGCAAGTGAATAGAATAACCAAACTAAGAAAACTATTAAAAGAATTAAACATATAATAACAGTGATATAAAATCCTTTTCCAAAAGCATCATTTTTTTTTTTTGGAGGATTATAAGTAGGTTTAACATCAGGATAATCTTCTTCTTTATCAAAATCATCAGGATCAGTTGGTGCATAAGGTTTAGGATTCCACCAATCTAAATCTTCATGTTCTGGATCAACTGCAGTTTTAATTTCTTGTAATTGACTCTTTAATGCTGAACCATAATCTTTTGATGCAATATGTTTTTCTGTTAAATTTTTCAACATTCCTATATTAAAATCATTTAATGCTTTTTTAATAAAATTACTATAATGATATTTATAAATATTGTCATCTACACTTAAAATTGAAAGGAATAATTTTTCAAATTTTTTTTCTTTAAATTTTTCTTTTATTTTTTTTTCTAATTCATTTAATAAATATTCTAAATCTTTATTATCTAATTTTTTTACTATGAATAAATATGAATGACATGAAAAGTCATCATATAATTCATCCTGTTCATAAATTATATAAGATCTTTCTTTTGTTTTTACTAAATTATCTGGATCTACTAAGAATTTATTCGGTTTACCTGCATTAATTTCTTTTATTGCATAATCCCATAATGAATCAAGTGAATGTGATTTTATAAATGATATTAATGTACATAAATATATGATGTTGATAAATGATTTCATTTGTAATTTTTATATTAATTTTTTTATTTTTGGAGAAGATATCATTAATTGAATTTTTTTATTATTTATTAATTATGTATTTAATAATTCTTCGTAAATCAATGCTAATTTTTATAATTTTTAAAATTTTATTTTTGAAAATAAATAAATTTAATAGTAAAAAAAAAAATTAGTAAAAAAATTTATTTGTTTATTTTATAATAAATTGAAATAAATTTATTTCTAAACTTACTAATTTTTTTTTCAATGGGAAAATGTAATGAAAAAATAATTAGATTAATAAAAAAGATTGATTGTTTTGGAACATTTATAACATTTAGAGTAGATGATGAAATAGAATATAAATCAATAATAGGAGGAATATTTACATTAGTATATGTATTAATTGCAATATTATTTATAACAATGATGAGTATAAAATTTATAGGAAAAAAAAATATAAATTTAATATATTCTAAAAAAATTGCCCAAAAACCTTTTTTAAATTTAACAGAAATTAATTTTAATTTTGCATTCGGAGCTCAATTTTCAAAATCTGCCCTTCCAGCAATAAAAAATTCTTCAAAATATTTTTACTATTCATTAAATCTCGTAGAATATATATCATCAAATAATATAACAGGAAAAGAAAATATAATAAGAACTCCAATGGGAATTAGAAGATGTGAAACAAATGATTTTCCTCAATTAGGAGAACATTATTTCTTAAATGATTTAAATTATTTAATTTGTCCAATTATTAATTCTACTTCAAATTTTTCAGTTGATGGATTATATACTGAAAGTTATTATAAAGAAATTTCAATAAATGTTCATTTAACAGATTATGCAATTAATAATTTTAATGAATTAGAAATTTATTTAACTGAAACTCCAATTGAAATTGTTGTTTTTTATAAAGATTCTACAATTGATTATTTAAATAAAGAAAATCCTTTACCTTCATATTTAAATTTTTATTATAAATTAATTGATCATGAATTTTTTAAAGTTTCTGAAATTTCATTTTCAAGAATTGAATTTAGTTCAGATGATAATTTATTATTTGATGAGCCTAAATATTTTATAAATGTTATTCATTCTTCTGTTCATGATAATTTTAAATATGTGAAATCTAGAAAAAATGAAGATGATGAAAAAAGAGTTTGTGAGTTTATATTTCATGCAAGTTCTGAAATAACACAATTAAAAAGAACTTATCAAAAAGTTCCTGAATTTGCTGCTAGTATTTCTGGAATACTTGGTTTTTTATTTTTAGTTATGATTGTTTTTGCTAATATTATTGAAAGAAAAGCAGTTGATCAAAAATTAATACATAAAATGTTAAAATTTAGAGGAAATAAAAATATTAATATTGATTATTTTCTTGAAAAATTTAGTAAGAATTTAAATTTAGAATTTATGCCTATTATAAAGAAAAAAGCAAATAGTTATTCTGAAACAAAAAATATATCAGAAAAAATTAATGGTGAAGATTCAAATAATAATAACGATAATCAAATATTAAAAAATAATTCATCAATTTTTGAAGGAATGAGTACAATTAATTTTGAAAGTATTCCTTATAAAACTGGGAATGATTTAAATGAATCTCAAAAAAGAATAAATAAAAAAGAAGAAATAAAATCCAAAATATCAGATAAATCAATAACAAATAATTCAAAGAAAAAAATAAATTTATTAAATAAAAAAACTATAGATTTAGATATTGGATTTTTTGATACTTCAGATATTAAAAATATTAAAAACCCAGAAATTAATCCTCAAACTCCAAAATCAAAAAAACAACAAGATGAATTAAATAAATTAAATTTATGTCAAATTATAATTAATTTTTTTTGTTTTTGGTGTACACCAAAATCATATAGGAAAAATAAACTAATTAAAAGTGCAGAAAAGAAAATTCATTATTATATGGATATTATAACTTATGTAAAAACAATTCAAGAATTTGAATTATTAAAAGAAATGTTTTTTAATGAAAATACTTTAAGAATATTTCAATTTGCATCTAAACCAACTATGAAAACAATGGATGGAGATTTTATTTTTTGTCATCATTTTGTTAAAGAATATAAACCTTTTAAAAGAATTGAAAAAAAAGAAATTGATCAATTATATCAAAATTATAAAGAAATTTTACAAAGTGAAAGAACTTTTGAAAATTTAAAATTATTAAATTTTATTAAATCAGAAATTAAATTTTTACAATCATAAGTTTAAATAAATTGAAATTTTATTAAAAATGAATTTTTTTAAATAATTGAATTTTATTTTAAAAATAATAAAAAATTGAAATTATATATATATATAAAAAGATTATCAATAAAAAATTACCTAAAACTAATTTATAAAATTAATATTTTTGCTCATTAAAAGTTTATCATTAATTTGGACTAAAATTTTTTTGAATATAAGTATTTCCTTCAGAAGGACAATTTTTAAAAGTATATGTACTTCCTGAATATTTGAGCATATATTTTTTTCCAGATGTATTTTTGTTATTTTCTTCATAATTATTATTTGATTCATTCTCAATATCATTATTTTGAGTAGTTGGTAAAGGTAATGCTAATTCATTCTTATTATATAATAATAACATTTACATTATCTTTATTTTGACAACATCCCATTAAAAATGTTTTATAAATATATAAAATAATTTAAAATATTTTAATTTATTTTAAAAATTATTTAAGAAGAATAAATATATAAATCTAATAAAATAAGTAAAATTGTCACTACTTCTAAAGTTGATGCTAAATAAACTAAAATTTTTTGAGAACTGCTTTCTTGAGAAATTCTCATTTTTAAAGATTTAGTAAAGAATATCATTGATAAAATTGAAATAAGTGTAATTAAAAAGTAAACAACACTTACAATTGGAAAAAGAATCCAAATAATAACAACTAATACAATTAAAACCATTTTATATCCAATAAAACATAAAACATCTAAAAAAGGAATTTGAATATTAGAAAAAATAAACATTGTTAATTTTAATAAAGCAACTTGAATAAATAAAATAAAAGAATTTTTAGAAGCAATTTTACCTAAAATTTCAGGTTCAAATATTTTTTGTTGTTGATATGCAGAATTAAATCCAATTAATAAAACATAAGTAATAAAAGACATTAAAGGAATATATAAATCAGGAGATTCAATTTTTAAATTTTGTTGAGTTGATAAATTAGAATCAACTTTATATAAAAAAGGTAAAATTATATAAATTAATTTTAAAAGAACATACTTGTTTGTAACATTAAAATAAGGTTTTAAACCTTCTAAAGAAAAATAATCTATAAATTTTGATTGTGAATCTTTTATTATTTGTTCTCCTATTTTTAATCCTGCTTTTACTGCTTCTTCTGGTATACCTGAATTTTTTAATCCTTTTTTTATTAAATCTTCTGGATTTTGTGGTAAGGAATTTCCTTCAAATGTAAATTGATTATTTGTATCAACTGGACTATCAACTCCAGGGATTTCTTCTTCATCATTTGATGTATCAAATGGGTTTTTTTTTGTGACTGTTTTACTCATTTCTAATGTAAATTTATTTAATTAAATTAATTTTATTTTTTTTTAAAATCCTTTATTATTTTTTTTTTACTAATAAAAATGTTAATGTAAACTAACTATTTTATTATCCTTTTTTTTACATAACTTTTTTTATATAAAATCTCAACAATAATAATATTTATTTAAATAAATGGAATATGATAAAACAATAAAAGAAATTTCAAATGAATTTGATACTAATATCATTCCATCATTAAGTGATTATATTAGAATAGACAACTTATCACCAAGTTATGATCCAGAATGGGAAACAAATTTCAAACTTGAAAAAGCAGGATATCACTTATTAGTATGGTCATTAAATCAAGGAGTAAAAGGTATGAAAGGAGAATTAATAAAAGAACCAGGAAGAACTCCAATGGTTTACTTAGAAATTCCACCTCAAGGTTGTGATAAGACAATACTTTTATATGGTCATTTTGATAAACAACCACATTTAGGTAAATGGGCTGATGGATTAGGACCAACAACACCAGTAATTAAAGATGGTAATTTATATGGAAGAGGAGCTTCAGATGATGGTTATTCAACATATACATGTGTAACAGCAATTAAAGCTATTCAAAGTCAAGGTGGTAAACATGGTAAAATTATTATTACTATTGAAGGAGGAGAAGAAAGTGGTTCACCTGACTTAGTTTATTATTTAAAAAAAATTGCAGATAGAATAGGAACACCTGATTTAATGGTTTGTATGGATTCTGGTTGTAAAGATTATAATGCATTATGGTTAACTACTTCATTAAGAGGTGTTTGTGTACTTAATTTAACTGTTGAATGTTTAGATGAAAGTGTTCATTCAGGTTCAGGTAGTGGTATAGCACCAGATTCATTTACTATAATGAGAATATTATTAGATCGTCTTCAAGATTCAAAAACTGGAAAAACATTAATACCACTTGATGTAGAAATTCCATCATATAGAGTTGAAGATGCTAAAAAATTAGCAGAATATATGAAAGAAAAATGTGTTAGTGATATAGTAAAATTATCTCCTGGAGTAAAACCATTAACTGATGATTACTCTGAAATAATATTAAATAATACTTGGAGAAGTACAGTAGTTGTTACTGGAATGAGTGATTTTCCTCCTGCTGAAACAGCTGGTAATGTATTAAGAGCTAAAACACAATGTAGAATTTCTGTTAGATTACCTCCTACTTTTAATTGTAAAAAAAGTGAAGAAGTACTTAAAGAAATATTAGAAAAAGATCCTCCTTATAATTCAAAAGTTACTTGTAAAATTATACAAAGTGGTAATGGTTGGGCTGCTAAAGATTTATGTGAGTCTTTAAAAAAAAGTTTTAATGAAAGTAGTAAAAAAATGTTTGGTAAAGAATTTTATAATTGTGGTGAAGGAGGTTCTATACCTTTTATTTCAGAATTAGGTGAATTATTCCCTAAATGTGAAATGCTTGTTACTGGGGTTTTAGGACCTGGATCTAATGCTCATTGTTTAAATGAGTGTTTAAATATTCAATTTACAAAAAATATGACTGTTGCTTTGGCACATGCTATAAATGATTATAGTAGTAGTTAAAATTAATTTAAATTAAAAAAAAAGATATAAAATAAAAATTTTATAAAAATAATAAAAAAATTATGAAACAAAATGTTTAATTAAATATTAGCTATTATTTTTAATTCAAAAAAATTTCATATTAAAAATATATAAATGTATATTATTTATATAAAAATTATGTTAAAAAAATAGTTAATAAATGATTTTAAAATATTATATTTTTTAATAAGAAAAAATAAATTTGAAAAATGTTGAAAAATGTTTGAAATATTTTTGTCAATTTTATATAATAAATATCATATATCTTTTTTTATTTAAAATAATATCAATTTTTTTTTAGATTTTAGTTTGATTTTCTTTATTAGTTTTAAATTTAGTTATAATGTTAAATTTTAAATCTATTATTATCTAAACATTTATCATTAATTAACATATTATAATTTCATAAATTTTTTTTATAAATAGATTAAATAATAAAAATCTTCTTTTTCTTGTATAATTATTTAATAATAAAATTTTTATATTTTTGTTTTTTTTTTCAGTTATATATATATTTTTAATATTTACTGTTTATAATTTAATTTTAATATTCTTTTTATTATTTAATTATGAATTAGTTCAATATTATAAATTGTGATGTCAATAGAAGTAAAAGTGCCTGAAAATGGAAAGGAAAACATAGAAAATAAAAATAAAACTAAAAGTGAAAAAGATGATAAAAATTCAATCTCAAAAAATTCTGAAAATTTCACTTCATCATCATCAATAAACGAATCAAAAGATGAAGAATCAGTTGAATTTGAAACTAACTTTAAAAAATTTTATGTAGATCCTTCTCAAAATACTCCTTTAAATTTTGATAATTATGTTCAATATGGTTTAAAATTAATAAGTTATTTTCCAATTGAAAATGATTTTGAAAAACAAATTAGAGAAAAGAAAATTTGTTTATGTAAAGAAAAAAATTTTGATATAAATAAAAAAACTTTAGTTGTTGATATGGACGAAACTTTAATTCATGGAGATGTAGATTTTCAATTTAAATATCATGATGAAATATTAAAATTTAATTTTGGAAATGAAAATGATATTTTAATACCTTTAATTTTAAGACCTCATCTCTTTGAATTTTTAGATTATGCATCAGAAAATTTTAATTTAATAGTCTTTACAGCAAGTGATAAAAATTATGCAAATTCAATTTTAAATTTTATAGAAAAGAAAAAAAAATATTTTATTAAAAGACTTTTTAGAGATAGTTGTGTTTATTTAAATCCTGGAATTTCTATAAAGGATTTAAGAATTTTTTCTGATGTTACTTTAAATAATATTATTTTAGTTGATAATTCAATTTTTGCTTTTGCAAATCAATTATCAAATGGTGTTTTAATTAGTAGTTTTTATAATGATATTAATGATTTTATGCTTGAAAATTTAATAGATTATCTTGGCATATTATTAAATGTCAAAGATGTAAGAGAAATAAATGAACAAAGCTTTCAATTTGAAACTTATCTTTTAAATATTAAAAAAAATTGTAAATTAATGACCAAATGATAATGATAATTTATAATTGTTATCATCATATAATATAATTTAATTTATTTCTAGTTAAATATTTTTTTATTAATAGGTTGGTTCTTTATAGAATATATAATTAAAGAGTGCAATTTATATATTTTTAATTTATAAAAAAATTTAATATAATATAATTATCTCAAATTTAAAAAAATAAATTTAAATATTTAGTAAAAGAATTAAAAACTCCAAATTTTAATAGTACCATGATTAGAAGTAATAATAGAACCATCTTTTAATTGAACAATACATTGATAACCTTCATTTTCCAATTTTTCTTCTTTTTTTTCTTCATTTTCTTCAATTTTAGGTTCTTTAGGATGAATATCACATATTTTATTTAAATTCTCTGAAGTATATAATCTAATATTTTCAGTTTGATCAGTAACTAAAAGTAAACCACTATTTAATAAAAGCATATTATAAGCTTTATCATTAACAAATTTATTAGTTTTATTTTTAGAAGAAACATTAATAATTTGTATTTTTCTTTCACTTCCAACAATAATTCTATTAGCATCAATTTTAACAATACCACCTTGATAATATGCAGGTTCAACATCATCAATAACATCAAATTTAATATTTTTATTATCTTTATCATCTCTAGTAAAAAGAAGAGTATTATTTTGAATAGTCCAAATTTTCAATTTTTTATCTAAACCAGATGAAATAACAGTATTTTCATTAAATTTAAAAATACTTTGAATTTTATCACTATGTGTCGAACCAATTTCATCAACTTTATCAATAGTAGAAACTTTAGGAAATTTAATATTCCCTTGAGCACTAATACCAGAAGTTTGATCATAACCAATTGAATAAATAGTAATAGGATTTATATGATGAAAAGCAGTTAAAGATGCAGTAACAAAAACATCTTTTTTCGAATTTTCATCATTATTATTTACTTTATCTTCTTTTTTATCCCAAAATTCATAAAATAAAATTTGTTGAAAATCATTCATTGTATTATCTAAAACAGCTTCATAAATTTCTTTTTCATCTTCTTTTTCTTCATCTTTACCTTCACCAGTTGTAGTAAAAGTTTTATCTAATTCAAAAGTTCTTGTACATTCACAAATAAAAGTTTTACCTTTCATTTTCCAAACTTTAATTGATTTATCCCATGAACAAGTTGCAAATTTAAAATCATTCATAACAACAACACTTGAAATAACATCTTTATGTTCATTTTTAATTGAAGTAAATAATGTTCCATCTGAATTAAAAACTTTTATTGTGTAATCATCACCTACACTTACAAAATATTTTCCTCCTGGAAATACTGCTATACATTCTATTTCTTCTGTGTGTTTTTCTGCTAAAATTACTACGGGATTTGTACCTTTTTCTTCATTTGGAAGTAAAACTTTTTGCTCAATGTCAGGATTGTTAAAACCTTTTATTAAATCTATTGCTTGTTTTTCACCTACGTAGTTTGGATTCATTTATATAAATATTTTTTTTTATTTTATTCTTTTTTTTATATTTTATTTTTTTTTATTAATTTTTTTTTTAATTATTAAATTATTTAAAATAATTTATTATTATTATTATTTTTTTATTTTAAGATGTCTGATGTTTTTATTAATTCAATATTACAAATTCAAATCCCATCTTTTAGTGAAAAAGCAGTAAATCAAAAAAATGGAACTTATTATATTGTAAATATTACAAATTTATATTCAAATAAAAAATGGGTAATGGAAAAAGAATTTGATGAATTTATAAATTTTCAACAAAAAATAGCATCAATTATTCCTGATCCTCCTGAAATTGAAGGTAAATCATTATTTAAAGTAACATCATTTGATGGATTACAAAAAAGACAAAAATTATTAGAAAATTTTATACGTAAATGTTGTGTTAGAAAAGACATAATGTCAAATGATTATTTTAAAGAATTTTTAGATTTAGAAAATCAAGCCCCAGAAATTTGTTCACCAAAACCACAAAAATTAAGTGAATATACAAATTTATCATCATTAGGAATAAGAGATTTTATTTATTTAAGAGAAAATGACATTTTTTTTATGATATGTTCAGATATGCGTTTTACAAGTAGAGTAGATGCTTATATTACAAATGTAAGTTTACCTTGGGAAGAAAAATCAGAAGCACATATTTCAGTTGGTTCATTTTTAGCATTTAAATCAATATTTGATAATAATAAAGGTTTTAAATTTAAAAAATTATTTGCTCAGAGTTATCCTCAACAAACAGGTTCATTGAGTTATGATTCAGAATCAAATAATGTTTGTATTGGATTAGATAATGGAAGAATAATTTTTTATAAAATTAATCCTGAATCAAATTTTAGTGAATATGAACCTTATATTGATTTTAATCCTCATAAAAAAAGAGTAACTGGTCTTGCTTATGATTCTAAAACTGGTTATATTTATTCTTGTTCTTTAGATAGAAAATTTTATGTTACTGAAATTGGTTATTTAAATAATCCTAGTGAAATAATTGAAGGACCTTGTGGATTTTCTAATATGTTTTATGATAGAAGAAATCAAAGAATTTTTTTAACTAATGAATATGGAATGATTAGTATTTATCATAGTGAAAATTTTCCACCTACTTTATTAAATAATATTCAAACTTCTTGTGATGAATGTATTAGAGGATTTGATATTAATTTTATTAAAAATTATATTTTTACAACACATATTAATGGTCAAATTACAGTTTTAGAATTAAATATTCCAGGAAAGGAAAAATTAATAAAGGAAATATCATATTTTGGAACTGGAATAAAATTAAGATGTGTTATTTATATTATGGAAGAAAATCAATTAATAACAGGAGATGAAATTGGAAGAATTTTAATTTGGAATTTAAAAACAGGAAAAGTAATTTATGCATGGAAAGCACATGAATTAGCAATAACTAAAATTAATTATTTTTATGATATTAAATTATTAATTACTGCTAGTAAAGATAAAATGATCAAAACTTGGAGAATTCCTGATAAATGGTTTAAAGATGACATTAAAAAATTTGAAGATAATGAAATTAAAAATATGAATGATACTATGGCTATGCTTAAATTACAACAAACTTTGAAAGATAATGAAGATTATAATTCTGATGAAGATAGTTTAAATGGATGGGATTTTAAACCTGATTTAGATGAACATTAAAATAATGAAATTTGATAATATTGAATTAATAAATATGAAAAAAATATTTAATTTTAAGAAATAGGTTATTTTATTTAAAAGTTTTTTATTATTTTTTTTATTTTTTATTAATTTTTTTTTTTTATTAAATATGTCTTTGATTTTGATACAAAGTGATAATACTTTTTATTCAAAAAATCAAAATAAATTGGTTTTGTCTGATGATTTTTTTAAACGTCGTTCGATGTCACTTGTTCCAAAAAAACAAAAAGAATCATTAATAACATATGAAAAGAAAATGAATTCAAATCATACAATAAACCATAATAGTAGTATTATAAAAGAAGTAAATAATTTTAAAATTAATAATAATTTATATACTCATAAAACTAAAAAAAGTTTAAATATTGAAGAAAGAATTTTACCAATAGTTTCAATTGATTTAAATGAAAGTTCAACTTTGAAAAAAGAAGAAATTTCAAATTTTAACAGTAAGTTAATTGATTTATCCATTGAAAGAATAAAATTATTAAAATTAAATTATATTAAAGAATTAGCAAATTTAAGAGATTGTATTGATAAAACATTAGAAAAAATAAATAAAATAAATTAATTCTATTTTATAATAATTATATGATATATTTATTTTAAATTAATTATTCATTTTTTTTTTTATTTTTCTTTTTCTCAAATTATTAAATAACAATACTTTAATTCCATATTTCCTTTTATAAAAACAGGATAAGAAACTTCCAATGAAGGAATGTGATATTTTTTACTTTCACTTAATTTTTTAATTGCATCTTCTGTAAATTGATTTTTGAAATATAAATCTTTTATATCTTTTATTAAATCTAAATATAATGTTTTCATATCATTCATTTTAAAATATTTTTGAAGTGAAATTTTTTCTTCTTTTGATATCATTTTACTTTTATTAATAAAATTTTGAAATTTTATTCTATTATCTTTATTAAGTCTATAAACATATGATTTAAATTCTTCACAAAAATCATTTATTGTTTCAGTCTTTGTTAATAAAAGTAAAAAAGGAAAAATAAAAGATTCATCTGTATCACAATAATAAATTGATTCTGCAAGTATATCTATATTTTCTTCAATAATTTTTTCATCATTTAATTTATTAATTGATTCTTCATCAAGTTTAATCTTAATTTTATTTTTTTTTTCTTTTCCTAATTCATATATTTGTTGAAAAGATAATAATTTTTTTTTACTTCTTTCTTTTTCAGTTAAACTATTTATACTTTTACTTAAATTAAATTCAGATATATCTATTATTTTTTCATCTTCTTTTTTCATATCTTTCTTTTGTTTTTTTGTTGGCTCTGAAATTGGTTTTATGTTTTTGTTTAAAAAAGTTGTCTTTTTGACTTAGTAAAACTTAGAGACATTTTTTAAAATTTTTATAAAACAAAATTATTTATATATTGACTAATTAAAAATTTATTTCTATTATTAATTAAATTATTTTTTATCAATCATTTATTAATTAATTTATTAAAATAATAATTTTATTTAATTTCCATAATTAATATGTTTGATTTACTTAATATTTGAATCATCTATAAAAAAGAATTTAAATTAAAAAGCATGAAAAAATGAATTTAATTATAGAATAAAAATATTATTTAATACAACAACAATAGAATAAAATAAATAAATAAGAATATGAAGTTAATTTTTTATATTAAAAATTTTAAGGTTTATTTAGATTTATTATAATAATTTTACAAAACTAATTTTTTTCATAATAATAAAAATAATATAAATAAATTTTTTTTAAATAATATTTTAATTTATTTTTTATTATAAATGAGTTTTAAAAATAAGACTGCACATTTTGGAAATGAAGATTTTCAAGATAATGATAATATGAATTTTAATGATATTAATGAAGAATATTTAAGAGAAATGGAAAAGAATTCAAAATTATTTGAAGAAAAAATGAAGAAATTAAATAAATTTCAAGAATCAAATGAAAGAAATTATAATTCAAATGAATCATATAATATTAATAACAAAAGAAATTTTATACAAAATGAAAATGATTATGACTCAAATACAGATTATAATAAAGAATATCAATATAAAAACCAAAAAAGATATGAAGATGATAATTATAATAATAATAATTACAACTCAACATTTAATCCTAAAAATTTTGAACAAAATCAAAGAAATTATAATTACAATAATAATACTAATTATAAAACTTCCAATAATAATAACAATAATAATAATTATAATAGAAAAATTGAACAATTAGAAAATGAAATTTCATATAAAGATTCATTAATAAATGAATTAAGAGAACAATTAAACAAAAAAAAAGATGAAATAGATTATAATAATGACAATAATAATCATAATATAAATGAAATGGAAAGAGAAATGGATAATTTAAAACAATCTTTAGATATGAAATATTCAGAAAATAATGAATTAAAAGAAGAAAATATAAATTTAAAAATGCAAGTTGACAATTTAAAAATAGAAAATGAAAAATTAAAAGGTTTTAAAGAAAAACAAATAAATCAAAGTGAAAATTTATCAATTGCTCTTGCTGAATCAAAAGAAGAAGTAAATAATTTAAGAAATAGAATTAAAGATTTAGAAAAAGTAAAAAATCAATTAGAAAAAGATTATGATTCTTTGAATAAAAACTTTCAAAAAACAAAAAAAGAAAATGAAAACTTTCATTCACTTTTAGAAGAACAAAAAGCAATAACATTTAATTTAAGAAAAGATATAATGGAATTAAAAAATTCAAATAAAAGAAATAATAATAATACAAATGAAAATAATGATAATTTCAATAAACAAAATGAATATGAAAATAATTATAAAAATAATTATAATCAACCAACAAGAGAATTTAATTATAAACAAAATTTATATGAGAATGATTATAATAATCAAAAATTAAATTCAGAACCAATTTATAATCAAAATAATTATGAAAATAAAAAAAATTCATATAATAGAAATTCATATACTAATAAAGTGAATAGAAAAAATGAAAATGAAATTATTGATGAACAAATAAGAAATAATGAAGATAATTTAGAAGCTCAATTAGGTCAATTATTAAAAGAAAAAAATTTCCTTGAAGATGCCTTATTAAAAATGCCAGAAAATCCAAGAACATTAAAAGATATAAAATCAAAAAAAGAAAAAAATGAAAGAATATCAAAAATAGAATCTCAATTAGAAAAAATAAGAGAAAAAATAAAACTAAATAAATAAAACAATATTTTAAAATTTATTTTTTTTTAACATTCCTTTAAAAAAATAAAAAAAAACCTAAAAAAAATTTTTTTAAAAACTTACATAACTGATAATTAAAAAAATAATAAAAATTTATAAATAAAATAAAAAAATGGATAAAGAAAGAAAAGCAATAATTAAGAATTCAGATATGACAGAAGATATGCAACAAGATGCAATTAATGTTGCAACAAAAGCAATTGATTCATATAATATTGAAAAAGATATTGCTTGTTATATTAAAAAAGAATTTGATAGAAAACATAATCCAACTTGGCATTGTGTTGTTGGAAGAAATTTTGGTTCTTATGTTACACATGAAACAAAACATTTTATTTATTTTTATTTAGGTCAAATTGCAGTTTTATTATTTAAATCTGGGTAATTTATTTTTTAATTTGATTTTAAATAAAAAAGATTTTTTTAATTCTTTAATTTTATTATTTTTTTATTTTAACATTATTTTTAAATATATATTTATAACATTAACGAAAAAAAAAATATTATTAAAATAAACTTCTATATTAAATAATTTTCATTACAAAAAAAAATTTATCACAAAAAAAAAAAAAAGACTCATTCTTTCTTTTTATCATTTTTTTTCTTTTCTAACATTTCTTTTTTTCTTTTCTCAGCTTCTGCTTTTCTATCATCATTTTTAGCACCAATTTTATGTTTCCTCAAATTTCCTCTACAATATTCAGTATAATCATAAACTTCAGGAACTAAATTAGTCAAAGTATCAATAGTAGGTCCAACAACAAATGAAATAAAACCAATCATTGCTTTATTTATATTTGTTGTATTTCTATCACAAAAATTAGAAATTGGTAAATTTTGTTTTTTTTCTAAGTCACCTTGAACAAAAAATTCTCCATAAACTCTTTTTGTCCATAATGCTGAAATTTTATCTGGTTTTCCAGGATTAGAAATATCAGAAGAATGAATAATCATATTTAACATATCTTGTTGTTTATCAAATAATTTTACCATTTTTTTACTATCTTCATTATCTTGGAAAATTTTTTCAAAATTATTTCCTTTATTAATATTAAAACTTTCAGATTTAGTTTTCATAGTATTTAAAACTTTAACATGATTAGCCATATCAGTTGCAATAACACAATCAATCATTCTTCTTCTACAAATACGATATTCTTCAGGTGAAAAATTAATAAAAATATTATAATCATCATGTTGTAATTCTTTAAAAGATTGTGCAATATGATACATTTCTAATACTGAAGTATCATTATATCTCATAGCATATTTTGATCTTGTATTAATTTGATATAAATTATTAGTTCCTGGATGTTTATAATCATGACATAATGCTGCTACTAATAAAGCAAAAACATCCATATGAGTTAATTTCATTTTTTTCTTTAAATTACCTTGTGTACATATTGTATATGATGTTTGCATTACATCACCTGCATGTAAGTCATTATGATAAATTGCTTTTTCTCTATCATAATGTTCAACAATTTGAGTTATGAAATTTTTTAATTTATCAGATGGGACTACACCATTTTCTATAAAAGGGAATTTATTTAATATTTCTGTTGCTATGTATATTGTTGTTTTTCTACCTAAAATTTGATCTATTTCAAATATGTTAAAATCACATTTGTCTATTTTACTCATTTGATCAAACATACTTGCTACTATTGAAGGAGATATTAAATTTGTTAAATTTGTACTTCGTCTTCTTTTATTTCTTTCTTTTAATAAATTTAAACTATTTGATTTTGAATATTTTTTTGATGATGTTCTCATTGAGATAAAATCTTTTTCTTTTCTATTTGAATCTTCCATTTGAGAATATTTTATTAAAAAACCTTCACCTTCATTTTTTGAAATATCAATTTGTTCATTTTCAATATCATAAATATTTTTTTCTGCTATTGTATTTATTATTTTTTCAATAACTGGAATAAAAGTTTTATTTTCAATTATCCATTTTTTACTTTCTAATCTTCTTAATTTTTTTATTATATCTTCACTTTTTGATTTAAGTATTTCATTAATTGTTTTAAAAAATTCAAAAAATTCATCTTCTATTAATGCTTCATTTCTATTTACTATTTCTTCAATTAAATCATTTGTATTTACATAACCATCATTATTTGTATCTAATTTTATTAATAGTTTTTTTGAAAATTGATCAATATCAATTGATTCATTTATTTCTGATTCTATTGATGTCAATATTGTTATTATATCATCTTTATTTAATTTTTCTTTATCTATATTAAATTTTGCTTTAAATTGCCTTCTTTTTGCTTTTGCTTCTGGGGATAAAATTTTTCTTTTTGCTATTGGAGATTCAAATTTATTAGATTTTTTCATTTTTTTTAAATGTTTTGTTTTTATTTTTTAAAGATTTTTTCTAATTTTAGTTTTATGTTTTAAAAAATTAATATTTTTTTTCTAAAAAAAAAAATATAAAAATTATAATTATTTTTAAATTTAAAAAAAAAATTTTTATGATTAAAAGTTTACTACTCTTCTTTATTTTCTTCATCATCTTTATTTTCTTCATCATCTTTTTTTTCATCTTCATTTTTTTTTTCTTCTTCTTTTTTTTCCTCTTTAATAGTTTTAATACATTTCATAACATTATTAATTCTAATTCTTTCCATTAATTCTTTAAAACTATTTTTAAATTCTTGATAATTTAAAACTCCATCTTTATCTTTATCCATCCAATTAAATCTTTCATCAATTTCATCTTCTTTAATATAAGGAATTAACCAAATAATAAATTTTTTAAATTCATCTTTATTTAATAAATGATCATAATCTTCATCATATTTAATAAAAATTTCTTTAATTTGATTACAATATTGATCATAATCATCAAAATAATGTTCATATTTTAAATATTGTGGTTGATTTATATCCATTTTTTCCATTCCAATTTCACCATTTAATAAATATTCTACTATATTTCTTAATATTAAACTTGCAGGATAATATTCAATTTCTGGATTTTTATTTATATCAAATTGATTTAATAAAAGTAAAATTTCTGTCTTTTCAAATTTTATTTTATTTTCTGTTAAAAATGCTTGTTTCATTTTTTTATAATGTAATTTACCTGTTTTATATGGATCTTGTTTTAAGAATATTGTTATTAAATATTTATATATTTTATCCTCACTTATTAATTTTTGATAATTAAAATATTTGTAATATAATATTTTTAATATTCTATCAAATTTCCAATATTGAAAATTTTGATCTGGATTAATTTGTTTTAAAATAATTTCTATTTCTGTTCTTGTAAATAATTCATTTTCTTTTAATAAACATTTTTTTAAATTTTCAAAAGAAATTTCTTGATTATTTTCAAAATCATATTCTTTAAAATGTAAATTCATAATTTCAACACAATTTTTAATTTTATTATCAAAACAATTATTATTTTCATGTTTATACATTGCAATGTACCAAGCTGTTAAACAATGAACTAAAAAAATAGAAAAACCAACAAAATC
Organism: Isotricha prostoma; assembly: GCA_023807205.1. Classification (NCBI taxonomy): domain Eukaryota; phylum Ciliophora; class Litostomatea; order Vestibuliferida; family Isotrichidae; genus Isotricha; species Isotricha prostoma. The sequence continues at coordinate 21,454 of JAJMZS010003154.1, forward strand.
ATCATAACTAATATTTTCAGTTTGTTTTTTATTTGTATATCTCCATAATTTTTTAATATTTTCTTCACTCATATTTAATTTTCCATATTCAAATAATAATTTAAATTTCTCATATGACATTGTTAAAGTAGAAGGATCAATTTTTTCTTCTTCTTTAGGTTCATTTATTTTAACTTCTTTTTTTTTTGTTGTCTCAACTTTTTTTTCTTTATTTTCTTTAGGTAAAGGAATATCATTTGCAACTAAAGTTTTCCAAATTGTTTTAGTTAATTTATCAATTTCATTTAAATGAGGAACTTTAAATTCTAAATCAACTCCTTCATATTTATAATAATCACTTCTATTATTAGTAAAAATATTTTCATCATCTTCAATAGTATATAATTTCTTAGTTTCACCATTTAAATTTAAAATTCTAGTTGATTCAAAATTAGTTTGTAAATAAAGTGCTTTACTCATTCTATATTTATCAAGTAAAACTCTATCAATTAATGATTCTGTAAATTTTAAATTTATTGAATCAAAAAGAGGATAAAATACACTTTCATTTTCTATTTGAAATGATATATCTTCTTTTTTTAATGTTCTATTTATTTTGAATATGAAAACTACTTTATGTTCTGGTACTGGTAATTTATTTTTTCTTTCAAAAAATTCAACTGGGATAAAAAAATAATTTTCTAATAATGCATTTTCAATTGGTGGTAAATATTTTTTTGTAAAACGAGATGTTAATTGGTCTAATATATTTGATAAATATTCAAGACAGTCTTCATATGGTAATAATTTATCCTCTTGAATATTTACAGTTGGACCTTTTAAAAAGTTTAATCCAGTTCCTTCTGCCATTAATTAATTTTTTATTTAAGTTATTTAATTAAAAAATTATATTTAAAGTCTAAAATTAAATATATGAAATTAAAGGAAAATAAACAAATAAATGATAAATAAAAATAGTATAAATAAAATAATTATTTATCAATTATTCATTTATTTAAACATTAGAAAATGACATCAAAAGGTTCAAAAGTAAAAAATAAAAAATAATATTTAGACAATAGAAGGAAAAAGAGATGAATTTACATCATATTTAGAAAAATCAGGAGTAGTAGATAATCTTACAGAAGTACTTATTAATTTATATGAAGAAGGAGAAAAACCAAAATTTCCTACTGATTATATTAAAGCTAATTTAAAGTCATCTAATGCAGGAGAAAATGAGGTTATTATTCAAAATAATAAATTAAGAGAAGAAAATAAAAAATTAAAACAAAGAGTTGCTGAATTAGAAAAGACTATTGAAAAAATGAAAAAAGAATCTAATTAAAATATATTAAATTATAATTCATATAATATTAAATCTTTATTATTATTTTAAATAAAAATAAAATATTTTAATTTATTAATTATTTAAAACTAAATAAAATTAATTAAATTCAAATCTAATTTATAATTTAAAATTAATGTTAGTTTAAGTTATAAAAAAACAAATAATATTAATTATTAATTAATTTTAATCAGTTTTAAATTTATTATACTTTCTTGAAATGATTTAAAATAACATCAAATTGGATTTTATTATTAATAATGTTATAATCATCAAAATTTTTTTTTAAATTTTTATTCTTACTTTTACTTTTACTTTTTTGATTAAGATTATTAGTTTTAAAAGTAGTAAAAGTATTATTATTTACTAAATTTTCATTTCTAAAACTTTTAATTTGAGGAAGAAAATAATCACTTTTTAATCTTGTCCTTTCATAATTTTGAATTCCAATAACATTATTTATTTGATTATTCCAAAAAGTAGAAGAAGGATTATTTAAATTTTGTAAATTATTAAATATATTATTTCTTTTATAATATGGTCTTCCTGATTTAATTCCTTTTTTATTATTTTTATATTTTGAAAATAATGGTTCATTTTCATCAAATGAAGTATTATTTTCATCTTGATTTTTTTTATCCTCTTTTATTCCTTTATTTATTATTATTTTGTTTTTACTTAATGAATGTGCTTTAATAATATTTTTTTTTCTATTTTTAAATATTCTTATATTTTGTTTTTCTTTAGTTTTATCATAATTTGAATTAATTTTATTATTTTCTTCTCTTATTTTTCTTTCAAATATTTTTTTTATTTTATGCTTACCTTTCTTTTTATATGCTTCTATTAAATATAAATTTTCTGGATTTTGATATAATCTTGGAAAAAATTGTTTTGGAAAATTACTTTTAATATTATTTTCTTCATTATTATAAAAATCATATTCTATTTTTCTATTATATTTATCGTTTATTATTTCTTTTTCTTCAATTTCTTCATTTTCTTTTATTTTATTATAATCTTCATAATATTTTATTTTTGCTTCTTCATTTTTTTTTTTCATATATTCATGTTCTATTTTATCAAAATCATCTTCTTCTTCATCATTCCAATTATTATTTATATTATTTTTATTATCAATATAATTCATAAATTCATCTACAATTTTATTTCTTTCATTAATTGATTGATCATTATTTATTCTTTGACTAAAGCAATTTCCTTGATTATTAAACATAAAATTTTCCATATTTATCACTTTATTATTTTTAAGAAAATATTTAAATTAATAAAAAAAAAATCAAATTAAAAAATAAAAAACACACAAAAAAAAACAAAAAAAAAAAATTCAAAATAAATCAAATTTAAAACATAATAATATCCCATTATAACAAATCACAAAAAAATACATTAAAAATAAAAACTAATAAAAAATCGACAAAAATAAAAAAAAAAATAATAAAAAAAAACATTACAAAACCCATTATTCCAAAACTCCTTCTAAATTAAAAGCAATAAACACAACAGAAACATTATCAAAAGAATCTTTAGCAAGAGCACTTTTAATAATCATATCAGAACATTCTTTACAAATCAAATTAATATCTAATCCTTTTTTTTCTTTTAAAACAATTTTAACACACTCAACTAAATCATCATGACTTAAAACATCAAAAATCCCATCACAACCAATAACACAAAAGCTAAAATTATTATCAATTTCAATTTCAGTAACATCAGGAACAGCACAAACAACATTTTTCATTCCTCCAAATTTCTCATCCTTTGCTTCAATATCACCAAAAGTTCTACTAACACTTAATCTTCCTGGAAGAACTCTCCAAGGAATTTCAATTTCTTGTCCATTTTGAAATAAAGGAATAAAAGAAGGTGTTTGATAAATTCTTCCTCCTGCATTTTCAATACGATTTTTTTCACTTTCACTTCCTGGTTTATGATCAATAGTAAAAAAATCACATTTTGATTTTTTAAATATAACAAATCTAGAATCACCAACATTTGCAATTATTAATTTATTATCTTTAATCATTGTTATTATTCCACATGAACCACTTCCATCTTTAATTTCTCCTTTATCATCAAGTGCATATTTTTTACAAAAAATATTCTCACTTTCTTCAATTGCTTTAATTAAACTTTCTTTTGAAAAATCTGTTATGAAATTATGTAAATTATCTCTTAAAAATATTGAACAACCATTTCCACCATGTCCATCATAAACAGCAAAAAAATAAAAAGAATCTAAATTATTATTTCTATATAATTTAATTGCTGTTATTGTATCTTCATTATAATCACGAACATTACCTTGATTTGTACAATAGGAATATGCTTTTGTAAATTTAGAATTCTCAAATTCTGAAAGTTGAGAAAATTTACTTTCTTCAAAATTAGGAAAAGTTTGTGTTAAAATTTCTGGTGTCACATTTACTGTTTTTGGTTTAAAAAAAGGATATGATGGCCCATTTCCTGAAAGAGAACTTAATGAATTAAAAAGAGAATGTAACATATTTAATTTTTCTGTCATCATATCTAATTCTTGTATTTCTACATTATTTGATATTGTTGAATTTGGTAATGTTGAATTTTGAGAATTTGAATTTTGAATATTTGAATTTATTGTTGTTGGTTGATGAGTTTGTTGTTTTATTGTTGATTGAATATTATTTATATTTGATATTGGTTTTGAATTTTGAATTGTTAAATTTTGTAAATTTGAATTTTGATTATTTGGTAAATTTGATGGATTTAATATATGAGTGTGTAATAAATCACTTTCTTTTTTTATTTTATTTAATTTCTTTTGTTGAATTGTTTTTGGATTTGAATTAATTGGAAATGTGTTTCTAACTTTATGAATATTAATTGGATTATTCATATTATAAGTGTTTGGTCTTGGTTGAGTTTTTTGAATATGAGAAATATTATAATTATTAATATTATGAATATTATTATAATTGTAAATAGGAAAATTATTTTTATTTTTACTATTTTCAAAATTACCAACATTAGGAAAAACATTTTTAATTTTTGGAAAAATAACATCTCTATTTTTTAATTGAGATCTACTTTTTGGTTTTCTTATATTATTTATTGGTTTTACTTTCGTTAAACTATTATTACTATCTTCTTTTATATCTGTGTCGGTTTCTAATGGAAATCTAGATTTTAACTTTGATAATTTCAATTCTGGAAGATTTCTTCTTGTAAAATTATCTGGAAGTTTTTGATTGTTTATTATATTTACTTTTTTTATTGGTTGATATTTACTTTGATGATTTATATCATTTTCTAATGAGTTATTTCCCATTCTTAGTTCTTTTAATTTTTTTTTAAACATTTTTTTATTTTTTTATATCTAATTTATCTTTTTAAAGGATTATTTAAATAATAATTATTTATATTTTTGATTTATTTTTTTTTAAATGTTATTTCATATTATTGGAAAATATAAGAGTTAAATTATTTATTTATAATTATTTATTATCTATTATAATTTTGAAATATTATTTACGAAATTTTCTACGTCTTTATATATTTTTATTGTTATATCTCGAGTATGGATTTTTTCTTTATTATTTGTTTCTTCACAAGTTTTTGAACTTGTTGCAAATTCATTATTTAATGGACTTAATACTGAAATAAAATCATTTTTTAATTTTATTAAATTATAATCAATTTTATACACATATGTTTTTAATTCTTCTTCTATTTTTAAATCTTTCCAATAATTTTCTTTGTAATCTTCATTATTATCTTTTTCATTTTCATATTTAAAATATTGATAAATTAATGATAAATCAGATAAAATTTTTATAAATAATTTTTTAAATGAATTATTTTGATTTATTGATTCTAAATTTAATAAATTAATTTCATGGAATGTATTTTTAGTTCCATAATCCAAATTTATTTTAACATAATCTATATATTTATTACTAACATTATGATAATTTAAACAAAGTTCGAGTAATTTTTGAAGTAAAGATAATAAATCTGAATTTTCTAAATTTTGAATAATTTTACCTATTATAATATATGGATATGAAATTTTAAATAATAATTTATAATAATTCTCTGAAGTTATAAAATTAAAAGCATCTTCAATATTATTTGCAGAAATAATATCTTGTAATTTATTATTATCTAAATTTGGTTTAATATCTTTATCATCTAATTCACTATCTAAACTAAATGAAACTATCATTTCAGTTTTTTTATTTGGATCTGCAGAGTTACAACAAGAAGCTGCAATTCCCATTTATGAAAAATTACTAATTATTAATTTCATTATAAAATATTAATTATAATATATTAAAATATATTTTATAAATGATATAAACAAAAACTTTTCAACTTAACAATTCTAACAAAATTTTTTATTATATATAATAATATATTTCTTATACTATAGAAATAAAAATTTATTTTTCAAAAAAATCAAATTCCTATTTTCAAGTTTCCTATAAATTGGAAAAAAAACCAAAAAAAAAAACTAAAATAAAATAATATAATTATCAAAAAAAAAATTAAAAATTTAATTAATTTAAAAGAAAAAAAATATATCTTACCAAAAACCCATAAAATTCATTATAAAAAAATGACTACTCCTCAAGAACAAAGACCAAACAATGGTCCAGAAAACGAAGTTCGTGTCTCAGGAAAAACAAATGTATTCCGTGCAGTAGAACGTATAGAAGAAGCATTAAAAAAATACGACCACATAATATTATCAGGAATAAATACAGGAATATCAAAAGTTCTTCTCATCACAGAAATTTCAAAGATAAAATTCCCAGGATTACATCAATATAATTTAATAGAAACAATAACAATGGAAATGAAAGACAATGAAAAAGAAGAAGTTGACTCTCAAAAATTTTTAACAAGATTCAAAGTTGAATTACATAAAAATAAACCATCAAATCCACCAAAAGGTTTTTATCAAGCACCATATACAGAAGAAGAAATAAAAAAAATAAAAGAAGCTAAAACAAATGAAGAAGGTGGTGATAGAGAAAGACCAAGAACAGGAAGAGGTGGTTTCAGAGCAAGAGGAGGATTTAGAAGAGGTGGAAGAGGAAGAGGAGGAAGAGATAGAGATGATAATAGACCTAGAAGTGGATTTAATAGAGGTGGAAATAGAGGAAGAGGAAGAGATGATAGAGGTGGTAATAGAGGAAGAGGAAGAGGTGATAGAAGAGGAGGAAGAGGTAGAGATGATAGAGGAAGAAGAGAACAAACTGCTCCTGAAGGAGGAAAAAGAATTATTCCTGGTTTGGGAAGAGGTGCTAAGTCAGGACTTAATCATTAAAAGAAATTTTTAAATATTGTGTTTTTGATATTTAAAAAATAAAAAAAAAAGAATTTATTGATTTTTTTTAAAAGTTTTTATAATTTTTTTTTTTATATTTTTGATTTTATATTTATATCAGATTTTTTTGAAATGTATAAAAAAAGAAAAAAATAAAATAAAATACCTCCAAAAAAAAAATATAAACATAAAATAAAAAAATATAAAAATAAAATAATAAACAATCAAAAAATATATAAATACCATTTTAAACTAAAAATTATTTATCTAAAAAAAAAAAAATGCCAAAGAACACAGGAATGGGTGGAAACAAGCGTAAAAAAGGTAAGAAAATGACACAACAAGAGCGTGAACTAGTATTTAAAGGTGAATCAGAAGAATACGGTCAAGTAGTACGTTTATTAGGTGATGCTCGTATGGAAATTCAATGTTGTGATGGAGTAAAGAGAATAGGACATATTCGTGGAAAAATGAGAAAAAGAAATTGGATTGCAAATGGTGATGTCATTTTAGTTTCAATTCGTGATTATGAACCTGAAAAATGTGATGTTATTGATAAATATACAGAAGATGAAATTAGGAAACTAAAAAAAGCAGGTGAGATTCCTGAAAGTATAACTTTACCTGATTCTGAAAAAGAAAAAAAAGAAAGAAATGATGATAATTATAATGATATTGTCTTTGAAGATGATTTACCTGTTTCTGATGATGAAAAAGAAGATGATGTTAAACCTAAGAAAAAAGATAAAAAAAAGAAAAATGAAAGTGATGAAGAAGATGAGAAAGATGTTGATATTGATAATATTTAGAAATGGATTTTTCTTATTTTTTTTTTTTTGTTTTTAATATATTTTTATAAAGTTTTTGTAATTTTTTTTTAAATGTTTTTTTTTTGGTTTTTTTTTTTTTTTGAAAATAATTAAAGTTTTTTATTAAAGTTTTGAAAACGTTTTTTTGTTAGTTTTTTTTTGGGTTTTTAGATGGATAAAATATTATATATTATATTTTATATTTTATATTTTCTTTATGTTTTTTAATTTTTTTTTATTATTAAAATATTTTTATAAATTAAAAATGAATCAACAGAAATTTAAACAATTTTATGATCAAATAATTGAAGAAGAAAATAAAGCAAGAATTGAAATTGAAAAAGAAAATAGAAATAGGTAAAATTTCATTAATTAATAAATTAAAAATTAGAAAGAGAGAAGAAGAAGAAAGAAAAGAAAAAGCAAAACAAGAATTAATTCAATATGAAGCAGAATTAAGAGAAGAATTAAATCAAAAGAAAAAAGAAGTATAAATAATATTTAATAATTTTTAATTTATATTATAGATTGATGCAACTAAAGATGATTTACAAAAAGCAGAAAATCAAGAAATTCAAGAAATAGAAAATATTAAAAATCTTGTTGAAGAAAGAAAATCAAATATTATTGATTTTATTATTAATAATATTACTGAAGTTGATTTATCATTTCCTGAAAGTGTAAAAAAAAGATTTAAAAAAAAGAAAAAAGGAAAAAATTAAGATATTTTAATAAAATATTTATTTATTTAAATCTTAAAAAAAACACAATTTTCAAAAATCAAAATATATAAAAAAATATAAAAAAAGAAAGAAATATAAGAAATTTAAATTAAATAAAAAAATATTAAACAAAAATCCTTTCAAAAACCAAACAAACAATTTAAATTTTAAACATTTTAATAACATAATACAAAATAACTGCAACAACAATAATAATTAAAACAATTAAGCAATACAATCTTTTTTTACTAGCTCTAGTAATAATTTCAATTTGTTTTAATTCATTTAAACCTTTTTCAACATTTTTATCAACATTAAGCACATTATCATCAATTTCATATAATTTTTCATTTTGTGTATTAACTTCAGATTTCAAATGATTTGTTATATCAACAATTTGTCCAGAAAGAATTTGTGCTTGTTTTAAATCTTCTTCTCTTTTTTTTAAAGAATTTGAATATTCAGTAATTTGTAATATTTCTTTAAATGATTGTTCATTTTTTTCTTTTGTTTCTTCTTCTTGTGAATATAATGGAATAAAATTTTGCATTTTTGAATCAATATTATTTGTTATTTTTTTGAATTCTTCAAATTTTTCTTCTAATTTTTTTTTGTTTATTTTTTGAAAAATTTGTTTTATTTCATTCTATTATTTTTTTATTTTTTTTTAAATGTTATAAAATTTTTTTATATAATGATAATTTTACTTCGTGAGACTCTTTGTGTTGTGATTTATCTATTTTGGTTATTAGTTGAACTAATATCTCGAAGTTTTTTGAAAGGGAATTTTTTATTTTTGTATATGTTCCCATTGAATATGATAAACTTTCATTTGATTTATTTTCCATTGATTGAAGTTGTTTCAAATCTTTATTTAATGTTATATAATTTTCTTGTATTAATTTAATATCTGATAAAATATTATCTTCAGTCATATTTTGGGAAATAAAAAAATAAAAAAAACAAAAAATTTATAAAATTAATTTTTTATAATTGTGTTTATTTATTTATTTTCTTTTTTAATTTTAGTTAAAATCTTTAAATTATTAAAATTAATATCTCATTTTTATCTTCTTTTTTAAATAATACCTTTTTTATTGAAAAAACCTCGAACGAAGTATTATTAAAATGAATTGAAATTTTTAAAACATTATAATTAATAAAGATTTTACTAGCATTCATTTAGGATATATAAATATATTTTTATTTGTTATTTTCATCTTTTAAACTATAATTTTTCAATATTACTTTATCATATTTTTAAATTTTATATTTTAAATAAACTTTTTTAATAAATTAAATATAATAAATAACTATAAAATTTATTTTAAAATATAATAAAAATAATTCAAAAGAGAAAAAAAATAAAAAAAAAAATAATTTAATTAAATAATAACTCCTTTATAAAATTTCATAATTAAAAAAAAAAATGACATCAATAATAATAGCAGGAAGACCAAACAGTGAAGAAACATCAGAATGTATAATAGTAGCAGAAAACATAGCAAATTTATATCCAAGTTCTCGTTTTACAATAGTATTAAAAAGTCCAAATGAATGGGAAAATTATTGTGAAGATATATGCAATTTATTTGGAATATTAAAAAAAACTCATCCTTTGATTATGTTTTCAAATGGAACTCAAATCGGAGGTCAACAACAATTTTTTAAATTAATATCAGAATCATTTAAATATGATAAACTAATAAAAAGAGAAGATGAATATTTTTTAGACATTGATCAAATGTTAATTACAAATTTAACAAAAGAAAATACACTTTTAGTAGAAAAAGAATATACTTGTAGAACAAAAGGTTCATACACAATTGATAAAATATCAAAAGCACTTGATAAAATTCCAATTGAACATTATGATACAATATATTATAAATATAATACAATTGAATCTGATTATCAAAAAAAAAATATTGATGATATGAAAGTTTTTGTTAAATACAATGAAAAATTTACTCCTCAAGATAATGATTATAAAGAAGAAATTGATGTTGTTGAAATGAGAACTTCATATGTAGAAAAAGAAATATATGATAATTATCATGAAGAATTAGAAAGAAAAAGAGAAGAAGAAGAAGAAAGAAAAAGAAAAGAAGAAGAAATTGCAAAATTAAAAGCAGAAGGTTTATATGTTGAAGAAGAAGAAAAAAATGACGAAGAAGAAAAAAAAGAAGGAGAAGAAGAGAATAAAGAAGGAGAAGAAGGAAATAAAGAAGAAGAAAATAAAGAAGAAGAAAATAAAGAAGAAGGAAATAAAGAAGGAGAAGAAGGAAATAAAGAAGGTGAAGAAGAAAAAAAAGAAGGAGAAGAAGAAAAAAAAGAAGGTGAAGAAGAAAAAAAAGAAGGAGAAGAAGAAAAAGAAGTTGAAATTGATCCTGAAACAGGATTACCAATTGAACCAGTAATTCCTCCTAAAGAATATAAAGAAATTCATTTTTATTGTTATCCTGATTTTGATATTCCAATTGAATTTTTTGATAAAGAATTATTAGTTGAAAATTATCCAAATGATAATTTTCAATTATTAATAAATCCTTATTTTACTTTTTATGGTGAAACAATTATTAATATTATTAAAGATCCTGAAGGACCAAAATTAATTCCAAAAGAAAAACCAATTATAATTCCAAAAGTAGAAGAAAATTTAGAAGAGATTGAAATTGATGAAAAAGTTGATATAAAAGATAATAAGAAAGATAATAAGAAAGATGATAAGAAAGATAATAAGAAAGATGATAAGAAAGATAAAAAAGATGATAAGAAAGATGATAAAAAAGATAAGAAAGATGATAAGAAAGATGATAAAAAAAATAAAAAAGAAGAAGAAAAAAATGAAGAAGAAAAAGAAGAAGTTAAAGAAGAAGAACCAATTGAACCACCTCCTAAAAGAATTCATAATCCAGAATTACCAACAACATATGAACCAAATTTACCAGAAGATAAAATGAAAAAAAATAAATTATTAATTAAAGATTTTGGAAAATTACCTTCATTAAGAATTATGCATTTTACTGATGATGACTTACAATTTTATCAAGATGAAATTCCACCTTATCAATTAGAAAATTATATTACTAATACTAGTAATTTATATAATTTACCTATTGAACATAATATTTTATTTGATGATCAATATTTAAAAATTTTAATTAATATGGTAAATGAAACTAAAGGTTATTTAACTTATAAAATTTTACCATATAAATATTCAGATTGGAAATGTTTTAATACAGGAAAAATCAAAATTATTCCAAATAAACCAAAAGATTTAAAACAAGAAAATTTCCCTCTTGTTGATAAAATCAATCAAAAAATCCAAAAAATTAAAAGACAAATTTTTAATGAAGCAAAAAAAAAATTTATTAAAAATAAAAAAGAAAAACCTAATTTTGAATCAATTTTAAATAATCCATTCTTTGATCAATGTTTTGAATTACCTGAATATTTAACAATTGATGTATATGATAGTAAAAAAATAAAACATTTAATAAAAACTTTTACAAAAGATACTTTAAATATGACAAATTTAAGAAATTCAATTAAAGAAATGATGAATAAATTTGAAATTAATAATATTACTGGAAATGGTTTAATTTTAATTTTAAATACTAATTTCTTATTCATGGCTCCTTTGACTGAACCTTTTGCTTTTACAAAAGGAAAAAATGAAAATCCTGAAACTGGAGAATTTGATACTGTACAAGTTCCTATTTTTGCTGAACCTTATTTTTTCCTTGGAGTTTTTACTTTACCTTTAATTGAAAGTGAATGGCCTGAAAGTATTAAAAGAAAATATGTTGAGTTTAATTTAGAAGATATTTTGATTAATTCTACTAATTAAATAATTTGATTTTTTGAATAAGTTAATAATAAAGAAAGAAGGTTTTTTTTTATTTTTTTTATTTAAAAATATTATATTATTTTTTTTATGAATAAGAAATAGTATTTTATTTTATTACATTTTAATATTATAATTACATTTTGTTTTGTCTTGAAATAAATTTTAATATTATTTATATTATTTATAGTGTTTTTTTCATATTACTTAATTTATAATAAATTTCTGATTGTTGAAAAGTTGGTTTTTTTAAAGTATTATATTTATTATTTCCTCTTCGAAATAACATATTAATTTCTTCTGTATTAATTATTTTTACATTCTGTTTTTTCTTACTTTTGGAATTGTTTAAAGAATTATAATAATATTTCTTTTGAATAATTTTATTGATATTATCATTAGAAGAAATTTTAATATTTGTATTATTACTAATTTTTTTTCTACTAGAAGTATTATTTCTTTGTGTTAAAATCCAAGAAAAATCAGGTAATTTAATTTTTGTTTTTAATTTCATTTTTTTAAATATATTATTAATAAATTTTTTTTTTGAAGTTCCAACATAATTATTATTATTATTTCTTGCTATATTAAAAGTATTAACTTCATCTAAAAAAATAACTTTTTTAATATTATTATTGTTATTATCAATCTTTTCTTTTTGTGATTTTTTCTTTGAATTACTTTTAGTAGTTTCAATATCATTATTAAAAATTCTTTTTTTTTTCTTTGTTGAATAATCATATTCTAAAATATCTTCTTTTCCATCATCTAATTTAATCAGAGGAATTCCATCATCATCATAATCATCTAAATCTAAAATAGTATTTATTTTTCCTTTTTTAATAATATTTAAATTATTTTCTTCTAATTTTAAATCACTTAAAATTCTTTTATCTAATGTAATTTTTATTTTTTTATTTGATTCTTTTTCATTATTTATTGAATTTTCTTTTCTTTGATTTGATAATAAATTAAATGTAATATATGAAATTGAATATTGTTTTTGTGTTTTTTCTATTGATTTTGATTTTAAATCAATATTGTCTAAATCTGTTTTTATTTTGTTTTTTGTTGTTTTATTAAATGTTTTTATTTCATAACTTGAATTTGATGTATTACTTCTTTTATTTAAAGGAATTTTTTGTGAATAATATGTAACAAAAGGAGATATTTTTTTCTGTGTTGAGTTTAATAAAAAACAATTTGTTTCTTCACTTTGTATATTTTTAGTTTTATGTTTTAAATTTATTGGTTTATTAAAATTGGAAAATGTTATATCTTTCTTTTCTTTATTTGATAATTTTAAATTCAATACATTCATTTTTTTTAAAACAAATTTAAATTAAAATTTAAATTAATTAATTTAAAAAATTTTATTCATATTATCAAAATTTATAAATAATTATAAAAAATAAAAATAATATTATTTTTTAAACATTCCTAAAAACTTATTACCTTATAGAAATTATATTGATTTTTAAAACTAAATTTTCTATTTAAAAATCAATTAATTTCCATGAAAGAATTTTTATATGTAAAAATAAGAATAAAGTTGCTATAAAGAAAAAAATAGGAATAAGATAGGGAGTAACATTAATTTTCTTTTCTAAAGCCAAAGGTAATAAAATAGAATTTATAATAAAAGCAAAATTACAAGGAAAAATTGTTAAAATTAACAACCAAATTTTTTTTTTATAAATGGGATATAATGAAATAATATGTAAAATTGAATAACCAATCATAGGAATAAAAAAAATATAAAAAGGAATAAATAAAAGAAACCAAGAATCTCCATTTTTTGGATTATCTAATTTTTCACCAATTTGGCTAAAATATGATATAAATAAAAAACCAAAAAAAAGTTTTCCCATAAAAAATGCAACACTTAAAGTATTTTCTGAACATGAACTTCTATATTTTTTATTTGTTTCTTTTATTTCTGTTATTTTTTGAACTAAAGGATATTTTTCTAAATAATATGAAATTGGTTTTTTTTTCCTTTTACAATGTCCTATTTTTAATTTTATAAAAATATATAAATCATTAAAAAAATTTACTCCATAAAATAATGTTGATGATATTGCAAAAATTAGTTCAAAAGTTGTATTTTGAAATATTATTGTTTTAATAAAAATAGGACTTAAAAATACAAAAATTCCTTTTACTAAATTTTCAAATATATTATGTTTATAATATTTAATCCTTAATTTTAATTTCCTTTTAAATTTCTTCATATTATCTTGTGTTGAAAAGTTAATTTTACTTTTATTGTCTTCTATTATTTTATTAAAAGTTTTTTTAACTTGTTTCATTCTGTATTTATAAATAATAAAAACTATTATTGAAATAATACAAATTATTAGAGAAGGAGTTGATAGAATCCATAATATTGTTTTTCTATTTTTTGTTTTGAAAACATTTTTACAATTCATCGTTATTAATAGACTTGAAATATCAAACCCTAAAAATATGAAAGAAAAGAAATAAAACTTAATTATTCTTCTATTATTAATATAAAAATGTTCATAAATTAAATCTATTTCATCTGTTATTTTTTTTATACCATCTTCATTATATTTTTCAAAATAATTTTGTTTTTCTAATATTATTGTTGAAATACTATAATATAAAAATTTATATAAAATTTTTACGGAATTGATGAAGTTTTTAATATGTTTAATATTAAAATATTATTTAATTTGATCATATTATTTATTGATTTTGAGCAAAGATTCAAATTTAAAATATCTTTTAATGTCATATATTCTGATATGCTTTTAATAATTTTATTATTAGTAAAAATTTTTTCGAATTTATTTTTCATTTAATAAAAAATAATGATGTCTTAAAATATATAAAAATTATATAATAATAATTTATTTATATTTTTGTTCTACATAATTATTTAATTAATGGAAAATTTTCTTTTAATATTATTTATTTGTCATTTTTTAATTTAATATTATAAATAAATACATTATTTAAAAAAAAATATTTATTCCAACAATTTAAATATATTTATTTAATATATAAATTATTTTAATTTTCAAAAATATAAATACTTTTTTATCCATTTAAATTAACATTTACTTGATGTTTATCAATTGGACATAGATTTTTGGATTTTAACCAAGTTTCAATACAATTTTTATGAAAAATATGTAAACATCCTAATCTTTTTAAAACATCTCCTTCTTTAAAATTTTCTAAACAAATTGTACAATTTCTTAATTCATAATTCATATTATTATGAAATATTTCATTTGGGATTCTATCTATTTCATTTTGAGTTAATCCTTTTATTCTATTAACTCTTCTATTATTTTCTCTTTCATTTCTTAATAATGGACTCAATGGTCTAAATACTCTATTATCATTATGTATATTTCTAAAATTGTTCATTATTCTCTCAAAATTATTATTATTTCTGTTATTAATATTATTATTTCTATTATTATTAATATTATTATTTCTATTATTAATATTATTATTTCTGTTATTAATATTATTATTGTTATTTCTATTATTATTAATATTGTTATTATTAATATTATTATTTCTATTTCTAAAAATTCATTAAAATTAGGAAATAAAGAACTCATTAATCTATTATATTCATTATTATTATTATTATTTCTATTATTTTCATTTTCATTTGGAGGATTTTGATAATTTCTATTATCAGTTTCAACTAAATGAATTACATCTCCATCTTCTATTTTATTTTCTCTTAATGTTGTTGTATCTTTTAATACTTTTCCTTGATATATTAATCTTTGATTCATACTATGAATACGAACTTTATGAAATATTGCTACTTTAAATTCTTGAATTGTATTATCTTTAAATACTTCAATTGGAAAAGTTGTTGAATTTAAAGTTTTAATTTTTACTGTGATACTATCATTATTTCTCATTTTTTTTATTTTTTGATAAATATATATTCATAATTTAGTTTATATAATATTTTAATTTTTAAAAATTTTATTTTTATTAA